>PITA01008888.1:68944-81627 GCA_004023965.1 Spilogale gracilis | reverse complement strand
GGACAGTGGGAGAAGGAAAGTAAATGGGAACTAGGGTAATCTAGGGAGGGAAACGAAACAACAGAGACTTTGGACACAGAAACAAACTGAGGGACTTGGAGGGAGGGGGGTGGAGGGATGGGAGAGCCTGGTGGTGGGTACTGGGGACACCTAAAGTGTGGAGCATTGGGTGTGGGGAATGGGGAATGAATCTTGGAACACTGGAAAAAAAAATTTTAGTAACAATAAAAATAAATAAATAAATAAATAAAATCTTAAAAAAATATATTTTTAAAAAGAAGCAATTGGTGAGTCAAGTGTGTTCTGGTTACTCCTTTCCTAGCCTATTTGGAACTTTTGGGGGAGAGAATCATGGTGTGTGGTCTTGCTCCAGTGTGAGGAAGCCAGTTAAAATGACAGTGAGGGATAGACAGATTGAGTTAGCATTTTGAAACCTTCCTAGGCTCCTGTGTACTGTGCAAGGATCCAAAATGTTCCTCGTGCTATATGGGGAAACATGGAAAATAGCTAATTGTGCTGTCTGGATGGGTGGATATGCTGAGGGAGATTTACCCCAAAGTGAAAGACCAGGGATCAAATGGTCAAGACAAGCTAGACCTGAGGCTGGGGTCTGGGAGGAGGGTATTAACAGTAGAATATTTACTAGCAAGAGCCATGATGGGGCCTGGGAAGGAAGGATCATGGACCTTTTCCAAGAGTAGAGAAAAATCCACACGCTTGCCAACCACAGACTTCTTCAGTGGACTTCTTCCAGAAACCAGGGCAGCCCTGCCACACTTAACACTTAGGATCTGGAGAGCAGTATAATGCATTCTAGATTCTCTCTCCCACCCTTACAAGCTGAGGTAACGGCTTCTCTTCTTCACACTGTATAGGCCAAGAGAGAGGACTAGGGGGCAAAATAGCCCTGAAAGGAGATGAACTTCAACTAATTGAATAAATAACTGAAAGCAAGCAGCCTAAACTAGCCCGGTCCATCTCTAACTACTTTAATTCCATCCATGACTTCCACTCATCCTGCCCCTATATGTAAAACTAGCAAAGTCAGTTATGGAAAATAGGCAGCTACTTTTTCCAGAACACATTCTTTTTTAGAGCATAGGAATAGTAATGTGCTAAATATTTTGACCCTTTTTGCTCCATTCAATGTAGTCAACATTGTGATTGCAGTTTTGCTCTAAGCATGACTTTCAAATGTTTTGATCATGCCCTTCAGTAAAAAATGTCATTTCAGGGGCACCTGGGTGGCTCAGTTGGTTGGGCGGCTGCCTTCAGCTCAGGTCATGATCCCAGAGATCCGGGATCGAGCCCCACATCAGGCTCCCTGCTTCGTGGGAAGCCTGCTTCTCCCCCTCTCACTCCCCCTGCTAGTGTTCCCTCTCTGGCTGTGTTTCTCTCTGTCAAATAAATAAATAAAATCTTTAAAAAAAATGTCATTTCATACCACTATCCAGAACATATATACTTATACATACATCTGAAATAAAATGTCAACAAATCAAACTTTCCTTATTTATGTGACGTATTATTTATTTTGCATCCTATTATATCTTTAAATAAATGTCATTCATGTATCAGTAAATTGATTTCATGATCCACTCAATGTGTTCTGACTCACAATATAAAATATTCTGTCCTAAAGCCCTGATAAGGTGGATACATTTGTTTTTTCACAATATAGCTCCAGACAGTGTGCGTTGGAATCATTCTATTTTGATAGCCTTACCAACCACCCACTCCTCCCTCCTTTCAGGCAGCTTTATTAAGGTTGCTTCCATAATATTTACTGTGGGGTCAGACTTGCTTTCAGTAAAGCTTAAAAGTGAATGTGCTGTCTCATGTAACAGGTAAGCCCAGGATGGCTCGAGCTTCAAGCACAGAGGGATCCAGGGACTCCAACATCTTGGGTTTCTCCTTTTTTTTTTTTTTTTTTTTTAGATTTTATTTATTTATTTGACACACATAGAGATCACAGGTAGGCAGAGAGGCAGGCAGAGAGAGAGGAGGAAGCAGGCTCTCCACCGAGCTGAGAGCCTGATGGGGGCCTCGATCCCAGGACCCTGAGATCATGACCTGAGCTGAAGGCAGAGACTTTAACTCACCGAGCCACCCAGGTGCCTGGGTCTCTCCCTTTTATTCCTCTTTTGTCTGTGTGAGATGGCTTTATTCTCAGTTAGGCTTACTCTACAATACAGGAGTCACATCTCTGACTGCCTCAAGCAAACATCTCCACAGTTCACAATTGAAAATGAGGGGATGCTGTCCTCAAATCACATGGAAGGACTCTGATTGGCCACACTCGAGTCATGTGTATACCTCTGAACCAATCACAAAATCTGGGGCGATAAGGGATTCTGATTACATCACTAAGATCTCCTGTCCAACCCTTGGCCAGGAGTCCAGCTCCATGACTGACAGTCCATTCAGGTCCACATGGAATGGGGGAAAGTGGGGTACTATTATTAGAATGAGGGGGGGAATTCTGCTCAGGCCAAGAAAAATATCCAGGGAGATAGGAAGATAGAGAAAGACAAGCCCTTGCATTTATTCTGGGTATTTTGCATAAAATGTATCTTACTTGTATTCTTTATATCAGTTTTTTCAAAAGTGAATTTAAGTTAGTTTAATATTTTTATAATGATAAAACATTTTTGTAGAAACAAGTTTCCCCCTCATTTGTTTGTGTTACATATAATGTGGCTGGTTGGTTTGAATATTACCATCTGATCTCTACCTTTTTGTTAGATATTACATTGAATTGAGTTTTATTCAAAACTCTTCATTTTTTGGGTAAATATTTTATTTATTTATTTGACAGAGAGAAACACAGCTAGAGAGGGAACACATGGGGAGTGAATGAGGGAGAAGCAGGCTTCCCGCTGAGCAGGGAGCCCTACATGGGGCTTGATTCTGGGACTCTGGGACCATGACCTGAGCTGAAGGCAAATGCTTAATGACTGAGCCACCCAGGTACCCCACAAAACTGTTCTCTTGCCATTAAAAAAATAAGACTTTTCCTTACCCATGATAAGACTTTTGTGATATCTTGGTATAAGTTCTAAATGAACATTCTCTGTCTTGTTTTTGTTTTAATTATGCTGAATTGTTTCTTTTCTAGCCCTTTCCCCACATTTTATGAAACGACCTTGTCTATACATGGTACGGACTTATACATCTTGTACATTGAATTTCTAATGTAACAGAAATGCTACATAAAATGTAGTTATTGGTAGAGAAAATAGTGAAAGTGTTGTTATAATTGCTTTCACAATTTTGAATTTAAAACTTGACACTTAAAAAAAAATGATTTCTTGGTATTAAGTTTCCATACGATAATCTAGTACTTCTAGATTCAAGAAATTTGAAGAGATTGGATCTGTATATTTTTCCCTCAGGGTGTGAGTTTTTAAAAATACCTTTTGTTCTTAAAAAAAAGTTGTGAAGACCTTATTTTATTAGATAGATAGATAGATAGATAGATAGATATCAGCAGCAGAACATAACACATAGAAATCTTCAAAATTTCTCAAATACTAAGCAGTGATTTGTATACACGATCTACTCTGTTGGTGTGTTCTAATCCAACCTTGTGCATTTTTTTTTTAATTTATAAGGCCTTGCTTTTCAAATTTGCTTCTAATCTACATAAGACTAAACTTGTATCCATGTGGTAACTTTCTAAAAGGGAATTTGTTATGGGTTAATTTGATTTAGTAAAAATAAAACATGAACATTTTTATTTATGCCAACAATATCAGAGGTAAGTTGATTAGTCATTATAAAACTTACCGTGTGATTCCACTAAGTGACCAATCAACAGAATGTATATTAATTTATATATATAGGTAGATAGGTAGGTAGGTAGCTAGCTTTTGGGTGATTGAGGCATGTTCATATTATTATTATTATTTAAAGATTTTATTTATTCGACAGAGAAAAAGAGGGGAGAGAGAGCACAAGAAGGGGAGTGGCAGGCAGAGGGAAAGGGAGAAGCAGGCTCTCCACTGAGCAGGGAGCCCGATGCAGGACTCAGTCCCAGGACCCCAAGATCATGACCTGAGCAGAAGGCAGTTGCTTAAACAGCTGAGCCACCCAGGCACCCAAGGCATGCTCATATTATGAAAAAAAAAATCATTTATAACAAAGATAAATGCTACATGTTCATAATAAATGTGACATTTTGAGGGGAAAAAGAAAGAAAGATCGGCCCTGTGTGGGGGCATAAAGCACTCTTTTTTTATCCAGACATCTTTAATGTTTTATAGGACTTAGCATATTTTGTGTTTATTTTTTATTAGTTTCAGAGGTAGAATTTAGTGATTCATCAGTTGCATATAACACCCAATGCTCATTACAGCAAATACCCTCGGTTATGCCCATCACCCGATGATCACTTTCCCCTACCCACCTCCCCTCCAGCAACCCACCCTCAATTTGTTTCCTACAGTTCAGCGTTTCTTATGGTTTGTCTCCCTCTCAATTTTCATTCTATTTTATTTTTCCTTCCCTTCCCCTATGTTCATCTGTTTTGTTTCTATAATTCCACATATGAGTGAAATCATATGGTATTTGTCTTTCTCTGACTTATTTCACTTAATATAATACCCTCTAGTTCCATCCATGTCGTTCGTAAAGCACTCTAATCAATAAACCGCATTTAGTACCAGATTTGTGATTTTTTATGCCTTCTTAGGAAAAGGGTGTGTGTGGAAGGGGACCAGGTGGAGAGGACACATGTGGGTAAGGAAGATTGTTTCCTGCATTTTCCATCTTCAAGAGAGCTAAGGTTGCCAAACAGATAAGCTCTAAATGGAAGACGCATAATGGCACAGAAACTAAAGAGTTATTGACTCTCAGATTTTTTATACTAAATTGGACTAGCCATGCAGACAGCTACAAATGAGGTCTGTATTTCAAGCCCAATTCAAATGGAGAAGCCAAAGAAAAATGCTAAGGGTGAATATTCTTCTAATCCTTGATTACAGTATGTTAAAGAAGTAAAAAATTAAGTGGCTGTACAGAAGGAATGGTTGGATAAAATCAGTTTTGAGGATAGGATGAGGGGCACGTGAGTGCTAGATATTAGCCACTGATATTTACAAAGATAATGCGGTTGAGTCATTTTCTGTAGGAGTGTATAACACTCAGCTCATTTTCCAAGCTGCACATTTGACTGTATCTCTTAGAACCAAGTTCTCTGGCTGATGCCCTCAAATAACTCACAGCACGTGTTTGCAAGCCGAGGCCAAGTGTGCATTTTGTATTCCTGAGACAAAGGAAACTTAGTAGACCCATGGGGTGGAAATTAGGACCTTTGCCTCATGGGCCCCTCATGTCACCAGCAGAGCCAACCAGATACAGGTTATGTGAAAAGGAGAAAATTAAAATACAAGCGTACTTTGACTGCAACTATATTTTAGCTTTCCAAGAATTCCATATGATTTATAAACTTTAAGGGCAACTCAAAAATTCTCAAAACATTTTTTGTGGCTGATGAAGGTGAGAAGGGGAAGAGTAAGAAGACAGAAATAAGACAGAAACGCTCTGTGTTTCTTTATTCTCTAAAACCCTTTCCCCCACCAAAAGAGCACGTGGCCGCAGTGTACCAAGTTCCCATGTTTCCAGGGCCGATTCGCTTTCCGTGCTGCTCTAATCCATGCTGAAAGCCAGCTCCTGGAGGAGCCCCAGGAATCGGGGCTGGCCTCTCTTCAGTCTGCAAGCACTCAGAAGGAAATGCCCCTTGCTGAGAAAGGGGTGGTGTTGGGGGGAATCCATGTACCTTCAAGAAAGTTTCAATTAAATATGGATGCCAATTAATTTAATTTATATCTCTGCATGAAAAATGTCATTCTATTATATATAAACTGGAAGGATGCCAGGAGCTCAGGTTAATACATTACATCTCTACTGACATAATATGGAATCACAGACTAATCGGATACTTATTAAATGTCCACCTGTGCTTGGGGCTGTACCTTGTGGAAATCCAGGTGAAATAAAGTCTGTCCAGCAAGGCCTGTCCCTCCACTGGGATCATCTGACACCCACCCTCATCCCCACTCCTCCGAGCTTGGGGCATGTCCCAGGAGAGCAACTCTAAAAGTGAATAATCAATATTCAATTGCCAGTGGTTATGAATGGGCACATTGAATGAGTAAGGGAATGAAGGATGGAGCACTGTAAATAATCCACTCCCATTAATCAGGACACAGGCCCATTCTGGTGAGCAGGAAACCTGCCATGATTATTTGACTATAGATTCAAACCAGCTGCTGGTGGGTAATACCTACTGTTTCTGGAGCCCTGAGCTTCAGACGGGGATGTATTCTATTTTGAATTCTTATGATAATCTTCCAAGGGAGAGGTTATTCTCTCCCATTCCCCTCATTTTAGAGACAAGGAAGCTGAGACTCAGTAAGCTGAAAAAAGGACCTTGCTCAAGGCCATGTGATCAGAAAGAGGCACACTCAGAAACCTCAAAATTAGAGACTCAAAATTGGAATGGTCTTTTTACGGGATTGACCGATTTTCTCTGCATCATAGTTCTCTTCTCTTGGACAAGTGTCCCCACTGTGTTGGCTGGGGGCTGCTGTATGATGTCCATGCCGACATCCCGGACAGTTCTTGATGAACTCCCTTTACGGTTAAATTACAGAGGTTGACTCTTACAAATCCGCCCTGGCCTGGAAACTCACCCTGTCCTCCGCTGCTCAATCCCAGATGCTCACTTGCTGCAGCT
Organism: Spilogale gracilis; assembly: GCA_004023965.1. Taxonomy (NCBI): domain Eukaryota; kingdom Metazoa; phylum Chordata; class Mammalia; order Carnivora; family Mephitidae; genus Spilogale; species Spilogale gracilis. The sequence continues at coordinate 74,888 of PITA01008888.1, read as the reverse complement.
CTATATAGTAGTGAGACGGATGTCACTCAGTTGTCACAAGTTCTCAACCAGTCATCTATTGTTTACAGTTATTTACTCAACATTTACTGAGCACTCACTACCCACCAGGTGCTCTGCTAGGTTCCAGGATAGAATCATGAAAAGGGAGGAAGACACATGCCCTATCACAGAATTACAATGAGGTGTGGTAGAGGCTCTGAAATCACTAAGGGAAAACGTTCCTTTTGTCATTTATTCACTCACTCACGTATTCCCTCTGGAAAATTTGCTGAGCCCCTAGGACGCGCGAGGTAGGCAACCTACCCACTCTAACAGGTGAGACTGGGGCAAGAAGACACAGTGGCCTCCAGCCAGGTCAGCCCTGCCCCTTCCTGCCCCGCCCCTTCCTGCCCCACCCCTTCCTGTCTCTGCCTCTGTCTTGTACTAGAGGCTCTCTTGTGTAATGGTTAGGATATCTTAGACTAGGTTACAAGTTTTTAACCACCTGGTCTTAGAGCTTCTTATGATCCGGATATGGCTTCTGCTTCGGGAAACCCTGGAAGCAAAAACTTGGGTCTGTTTGAGGAGGAACTGCTGGTATCTTAAGGCCCAGAGAGTGGTATAGAAAGTGAGGAAATGGGCTTTGGCTGGGGGCCTTTGGCTCCCTTCTTTCCTTCCCCTGTGGGTGGGGGAAAGGGTAGAGGAGCAGAGGGGCACAGAGGATGGTCCTCGGACCAGCAGCCTTGGCATTACCTGGGAGCTTGTTGGAAACGCAGAATCTCTGGCCCCTCCCTAGACCTTGGGAATCAGAACTTGCATTTTAACAAGGTCCCCAGGTGATTTCTGTGCACCTTATGGTTTGAGAAACACTGCTCTAAGGGCACTATATCTATTTCCCTCTTCATAAATGAGGACTGAGGCCAGCTAATGCTCAGGCAGGTGGAAGGGCCAGCTGGGAGCTGGGCTGCTGGGGGCTGGGAGTACGCTCCTGGGCACCTTGCCTTTCTCCAGTGGTGGGTATGTGCTAGAGCAAATTTGAGGAAAAATACCTTTCCAGTAACTCAGATTGACAGGGTCCCGGAATAAGAGATTTATAGGGAGTGATTCAAGGAAGAAAATTCCATCAAGTCTTGGACAAAATTATTAAAGGAAGGTTAGTGATAAGAAACACTCCAGAAAGGAACTTGAGAGAGGGTTGAGAAAATTTTTGGTTTCCCTTTTACTTCTGGATCCAATGCAAATGATCAGAGGGGATTTCCAAAGCCAAAGTGAATTGTCCTTATTATTAATTTAGTTATTCATTTATTCATTCATTCATTTATTTTCACTTCTACATTACTTTGGCCTTTTGTCCTCCTTTTCTTAGTACATTTTGATTCCGGTCCTTTCTGATGCATTCATTTTGCCTTCTTTTTCTTTACCTTTCTGCTTTTGCTTTTCTCAAATCTTTCATTCTGCTCCAAAGACTGTAAAACGAGGAGAGGGAACCAAGACAAAATTTAAAAGTATGGTCCTGTTTCATGCTGTGATCCATTCTTATCAATTAAAAATTAAAAGAAAGGGGCGCCTGGGTGACTCAGTTGGTTGAGCCACTGCCTTCAGCTCAGGTCATGATCCTGGAGATCTGGGATCAAGCCCCGCATCGGCTGCCTGCTCAGCGAGAAGCCTGCTTCCCCTTCTCTCACTCCCCCTGCTTGTGTTCCCTCTCTGGCTGTGTTTCTCTCTGTCAAATAAATAAAATCTTTAAAAAAATAAAAAATAAAAAATAATAAAAATTAAAAGAAAAACTTGTGTGTATAGTTTTTCTTCACACATAAAAACAGAATTGGATTTTGATTGTACAAGTACCCTTCGCACAGCTACAATGATAAACACATATCAATTATGTTCCAGTTGCTTCTATTCCCTCTTCCATTTTCCATTTCTCCTGCACCTTTTTTTCTCCTCCTCCCTCCCTCTTTTCTACTTCCCTCCCTCTTTTCCTTTCTTTCCTCCTTCCTTCCTTCCCTCCCTATCTCCAGGCTTCCGTGCTCTCTTTCTTTCCCTCCTTCCTTCACGCTTTCTTCCTCTTTCGCTGGTGTTTATTAAAGCAAATCCCAGACATCATATCATTTAACTCATTTCCTATAGAATTTCCTGGAGGCAGGGCCACAAGAGAATGTAGGCTGAGGAAATGATCCTTTATGACTGTGTTATTCACCAAAATATGGAATTTGTATTACTGAGATAAGGAAAAATATAGAATTTCCAAAACCTCCACATAATACCCCAGATGGTATAGATTTTATTTTCCATCTCCATGTCTTCCCCTAGAGTCTTTGCGGGGGGTCTATGAAAACTTTTTAATCTTCCTTTACTATTAAAGTAATAACAAAATAACAGAAAAGCTGAGCTGTTTATAAACCTAAAAAGAAGTACATATTCTTTTCCTATTCACAAAGAGCATTTCTGAGGACATCACTTTTGCAGTTAGAATTTGTCAGTGTAAATTCCAGGAGCTATCCTATGACAAGAACCAAACACATCTGGCCCCCTTCCTCTGTACCCCAGGGCACACCCGCTGAGTTGACTGTTGTAATGGTTTAAAGGCACCTGGATCTAGATAAGTAGGCTTGGCACACAGTTGCTCTAATGTTCACACACATCAGATCTATGGAGTATCAAGTAATTCGAAGCTTTATTTTCTACTGGTAAACATGCAACTAAATTCGAGTAAAATGCCCTCTAAATAAGTCAAATAGACATGGGCTTTGAATGAAGGAATTGATTATAGTTGGTGACTTAAGGAAAAGAATCCCACTGTGGCATGGAGAATATAATTAATGGGAGGACAACAAATCACTCCTTAAAATATTAATGCTATCAAAGAACAGCTGGGTAATGAGACAAACTAGACCCTTGGGGAACTAGGAAATATTGCTGTTGCAGAACTTTTTGCAGTTATGATGTAATGGAATTCCTTTAAATTTAACAAAAATAGTATAAAGAGGTGTGGTTCTGGGATAGTTATTAGCAGTAAACATGTCTTTGTAGTTTTATCATCTTATGATCACTAGAGCTCACTTTTGCTGCGGTTGGAAATGACCTTTTCCCTTAATCGCTCAGGATATATACAATCCAAAAAACACTCTTAAAAAACAACTTTTTAAAAAAACTTTAAGTCTGGCAAGAACATTTTTTTTTTGCAAATAAAAACATAGTACCCAAGAATTTTTTTTGCAAAAACAATTTTTTTCTGTATGCTTAAGTCAAGAAAAACTGTACCATTGTTTGTTTGTGAATAAAAGCCAGAACTTACTTTGGTTTTACTTAATAGCTTATTATTGTCCCTAGCAATATCTATTTCTAAGAGAGCAAGAAAGCTAATTATTTACACAGTCCTACTTACCATCTAAAATATTGGGCATTATTTTTACGTTTTCAAAACTAAATGCTAATCTCAATATTTAAAAGCAGAAGTCAGAAGTAATTCTTTACTTGGAATATACTTTAACTTGGATTTTAAAAAAGAAACGGTTTTATTCAGAGTTTAAAAAAAAAAAAAAAAGCTCTGAACCGACGGGGGACCATGGGGAAGCTGCGGGCTGGTAAATGCTTTTGACCGCACACTTTTTATTACTGGTGCACAGCAAACTTCTGTGTCTTTTTGTTTCACTCAACGTGCCAACATCTAAATCAGTGACACGGGCATTCAGTGTTTGACAAATAGGTTGAGATACGTGGAACATATTCACACACACACACCAGTAAACGATGAGAGGAAGTTCAGGATGCAGTAAAAACAAATGCCTGAGTTTAGCCTAGGTTTCACATAACACCAGTTTCATAAGGCACTTATGCTGCTAAAGGAGCAGTGCCCCTGAAAATAGCACACAGGGGACACATCATTTAAATAAATGTGTTTCTTTGCCCTAACTGAAGTTCAGATCGGCCCAATTATCATTAATTTTGTTCTTTTATTTCCTTTGTGGGCGTGAACGAAGCCGTGCTCTTTGAGGGTTTTAGAGCTGCCCTGGGCTGGTGGAGGTGACGGACGATTCTTCACCCGGCGGCCTGCAGGTTGCGGGGAGCTGGGCGGGGAGGGGAGGGAGTGCCTGTGTGTTTCTGCCTGCGACAACGTGCTGTCCCTCCTAGAAGTGGAAACTTTCAGGTGGAAAACTAAGTGCAAATGTTGGCGGCCCCTTCCATTCATGTTCTGAACCTTTAGAACAGGTGTCCCAGGATCCAGTCCGGAACTGTGCAACAGGCGACAAAAGATTCGACAGACCTCAGTCATTGCACCCCCTTTTATTACATCCTTGCAAAGCACTGGCGCGTCTCGCCCCGCGCGCCAACGCGCGTGGATGGCCGCAGAAATTCGGCAAGCCCTCGCCTTCGCTCTGCGGAGATCTCTGGGCAGTGCGGGAGTCGGGGTGTGGGAGGGAGGGCCTGCTCCCGACAGGTCCAGAGTCCAGTCCTGGGAAGGCGCGGTGGGCGGGGGCGGGGGGGGTGCCCCGGAATGGCCGAGGGGGGCGCGCGAATCCGACAGCCTCGGGGACCCGCAGCTCGCGCCGCGCCCGCGGTGATTAGCTCCAGCGGCGCGACCCAGGAGGGCGGACTCTTTCTTAACCCTCTCAGTCTCCCCCTCCCTCTTCCTTTTTATAGGACGCCTTGCAGGCAGAGCTGTCAGCAGCCCGAAGGCCGTTTGTACTTGGCCGCGGCCAGGCAGACTCCTGCACCCGTGACAGACAGGGGCGGGGGTGGAGGGGCCGCGGGTCCTGGGCGCCCGCACGTGGGGATCTCAAGTTCTTCCTCCTTCGGGTTCCGCTCGGGACCGGCGACGGCCACGAGGAGGGGCGCTGTGCGGCGCGGGGGTCGCCAGCCCGGGACGCGATGGCTCCCTTGAGGAGTAGGGTGGGAGGCGGCGGAGGGTTCGGCGCGCCCTTCGCTTCCGCTGCAGTATGAGACCCGCGAAGGGCGGCAGCAGCAGCCTCCGCCGGCGCCTCCCGCGGGTCCTCGCCCTCTAGCCTCCGCGCACCATGCAGATCCCCTGCCTGCCGAGCCCGCGGCACAGCCCCCGCCGCCGCCTCGGCCCCCGCTAGGCTGCGCGAGAGCCGGCCTAGGCTGCCGGGGGCCCGCCGCGCGAGCCGCGCGCCGGAGGAGGCGGCACCGCGGCCGCTCAGCCCTTCGCTCTCCAGCCGGGTCCCCTCCCGGCCGCCTCCGGCGCCCAGCGGCGATGGGGGCGCTGCTGGCGCTCTGGCTCCTCCTGGGCTGGCTGCGCTGGAGCCCGGCAGGCGCCCAGCAGTCCGGAGAATACTGCCACGGCTGGGTGGACGTACAGGGCAACTACCACGAAGGCTTCCAGTGCCCCGAGGACTTCGACACGCTGGACGCCACCATCTGCTGCGGCTCCTGCGCGCTGCGCTACTGCTGCGCGGCTGCCGACGCCAGGCTGGAGCAGGGAAGCTGCACCAACGACCGCGGCGAGCTGGAGCACCCCGGCATCACCGCGCGTAAGTGCAGGTGGTCTGCCCTCGTCCGGCCCCCGCGTGCGCTCCGGGCCGTCCTGGCTCCGCGCGCAGCGTTGCGGCCAGGTGGGGGCATCGAGGGGAGCGGGTGGTCGCGTTTCGGATCAGGAGCTCTAATTCCTTTGCAGTCCCGATTCCCTCCACACGCGGTCTCCGCGGGTCGGTCCCAGCAAAGTTTGCAAGGGACAGCCAAGACCGCAGGGCTTGCACTGGGTAGTCCTGGGCGAGACAGCTGGAGCTCCCGGGAGCGCGGGAGGTGAGGGGAAGAGTTACGGGGACAGCGCCAGGTTGGGTTGCGGTTTTCCAGGGCGACGGGGCTTCCAATGGCGAGCCCCAGTCACTCCAGGAGTTTCGGGGATTGCCGGTGGCCAGAGACCGCAACTCCTGGGGAGCGCTTATTCACAGCCCCGCGGGGCCAAGGAACTTAAGCCACATTCACCAGCTCCCCCCCCCCCCCC
>PITA01008888.1:0-61574 GCA_004023965.1 Spilogale gracilis | reverse complement strand
CCCTGAGCTACCCAGGCGCCCAAAATTCCACATTCTTTATGACATGTAACTTACTACAAGCTCTCTCCCCTGTCGAATGCAATTTCCAGAATTTCTAAAAGGTCTGGTTTTTTTTTTTTTCAGGAAAAAAACAGCCAAGCTCCTTTTCAGAAAATCTTCTGGGGAAAAAGTGGTTGAGTAATATTGCACATATCCTATGGATAGAGGGGACTGTAACAGTCCGGAGAGTCTGTGCTACATAATGAAACACAGAGTAATATAAAGCGTGAGCAGAAATACTAGATGACAAATGTTTCTCCCTTTGCACATGAGAAACTCAGGAGACCAGATGACCCAGCAAGGTTTTGGAGTCATACACTGTCTGGGTTGGTTTTCGGGCTCTGTCACTTACATTATAAGCTGAGTGACTTGGGGCCACTTATTTTCACTGTCTCTCAGTTTCCTCATTTATAAAATGGAGAAATTAATGACAACTTATTGTGTAGAGTTGTCTTGAGAAATAAGAAGTTAGAGTCACTATCTCCAATCATTCGCATTCTAGTGGAGAGGGAGCTGTGTCGTAAGTTAATGATAAATAATAGAAAGCAGATGATCTACCCTAGAGCAGAAACAAAAGACTAAGTACCTAGGGCGGGCAGATGTGACTGTTGATATTGGAGTGCAGGGAACAGAGAAAACGGCCCCATGGTTTAATGGAATGAGTCCATGAAAATCCATGCCCCCTTTTGATACCTGGCCAACTTCCCCTTGTTGCCAGAAGTAGAGAGCTTTCCCACCCCATCGGGTATTCATGACCTGTATATTTATTATCTGTTTTAGAAAAATGTATTTAATAAATTTGCTTTAGAATGATTATTCATTTGAAGCCTACATTTTTAATTGTCCAAATGGATAGATTGTTTCTTCTTATTTTCCCCACCTATTTACTTTTTCCTGGTGTTATTATTAGTTAGGTCATGTAGTGGAGAATTTGCCAGATTGACTTAAATCCATAAGCAATTTTCTAAAATGAGGTAACCAAAAAGGTTCCTGAAAGTATATACAATTGCAATTAGAAATTTGACTCATTTCATTGGGTTAGGATCAATTTACCTTTGCATAACTTAAAAAACTTAGTATACGTTCGGGGAAAACAAGAATTTAAAGATGTATTAAACTATTAAGGGGACAAACTGCTGACATATTTTGACATGTGTACAGCTATTCTAAAATTGCAATTAACCCTTTGTTAGTAATGAATTATTTTGACAGGATTCTTATTTGAAATGTTAGATACATAGTTCACATTTGAAATAAAATCAATGGCAAAACATAATATTATCCAGTAATTTTTACTAGCCTATTAGGGAAATTATCCAGGTTAGGAAGCCTTTCCTCATTAAAATGCATGGCTCTGTGTTGCCAAAATAGAAGCTGAGGTTAGAGATGCAATAAGCATAGAAAAAACAAACGTGCAATGGAGATGACATACTGAATTTGTGAGACTGTATTTCAAGCGTGCTGCTCCTTTTAGCATTTTGGTTAGATTAGAAGGCATCTGAAGCCTCGGCGTCAGCCCTAAGCGCAGTGCTAACTCCAAGGGTGAGTGGAGATCAATGTGCAAATCATTTGATGCCATCCCCCAGGTAACTGCTGGGCACCTGGTTTTGCTGTGGTTTTGCTGGGAGACCCACCCCCAATCAGTGTCCCTGGAAAGACTGTGGGAAAGGACATGGGGCCCCAGACAGCTGAGCACACGCTGCCCCTCCTGAGGAAAGTCAGCCGCTTCTCAAACTGCTTGCCCAGTGCCGCCTCTCTCTCCACTAAGCCCATTCTAGCAGCTTCGGCTGCTTCCTTTTGCCAGACTATGCTCAGTTTTGACAAGGCTATTCGCCTCATTTCCAATGTTTCTCGTGCTTTTGGCTCACATGATTTTAATTTTTTTTTTTTTGATTGCTTCCTTCAAATATTACTGGCCGCACTTGTCCGTTTTCTCATGAACTTAAAATTTGGTGGGTTTAGAAAACTTAGGAAATCCATTGATTTGCCAGCTGATTTAAATATGTAATGGGGGGCAATCCTGGGAGGTTTTTCTGACTGAAGAATCACAATACAGGAATTATAGTAAAAAAATTTTTTTGGGGGGGTGTCTCTCTAATTAACCATGCGTGTCACCGAACTAGTCTACAGGAAGGGTTGTTTTCCACATCACGGGGGTGCTCAAAAAAATGTTAAAATGCTATGAAGTGGTTATAACTTCTTAGACTATAATTATAGCAGCTTTGAAGGTTTCAGAAAGCAACCTAGTTTCTAAAACTAGCAATTAAAAACTGCAACGATTTCTTTATGTAATGGCACGATTTATTTTATTTTTAACGAGAGGACAAAATGTTTAAAATTTGCAGTTTAAAACATGCACATTCACAAAAGGCCAATGACACATAACACTGCAGAGAACTGAATATTACTCAATTTTAGTAACTATTTATAAAACACAGTGCCTTGAACATCGAGATCAACAAACCTGAGAAAACTATAATCACAGATTCAACACTCTCCACTCATGCAGCTTCACGATTCTGACAGCAGTTTCAGCAGGGATGGAGTTTCATAGAGCTGAAAATACTATTTTATCTTAGATGCAAACTTCGATTTTACCATAGTAGCTGCCTTCCGAGGCTGCTTTTTTTTTAACTTAATAAACTTGAAAATGTGAAAAATGAAGTTTGAAGTAGCTAAACAAACAGCAAATAGTATTTATTGCATTTATGGCTTCTAGTCTAGAACCACAAAACATACAAATATTTATTATTTTTTAATATTCTGCTCACATTTTTGCAAGAGCAGATTTACGTATGGAAAGTTGCTGTTAATTCAAAGTAAGCATGTATAAAATCTAGCTTTTTTCCTACTTACAGGAGATTTATTTGCTGAGAAGTTGTGTGAGCTTTATTAAAGAAAAGTTCTTAGAAGCAAGCTAAACAAAAGTTGCACTTAAATTTGTTCAAATATGTTTGCAAAATAATTTACTTATTAAAAAATAAGTGGTGCAGAGAACCAATTAATTTGCCCGCTGAATATTAAATTCCAGGTAGGCCATGGCAGAATTTCATAAGGCAGAAATAAACATCAAGATTTATAGCAGTAGCCATGCACTGGCCTAGGCCACTTTAAATATTAATTCATGCAAACCATAAACCCATCAGAAACACAGCTGCTTTCATACAGAAAATAAATCAAGATGAAAAATGGAAAACATTTATTTCCTTTCCTTCAAAGTTTAACTTACATTCCATTTTAATAGCCACTGAAGGCTAATTAAAATGCAGCAAAGTATAACTAAGTCTCACAAGTGACTTTAGTTATTTTAATGTGAGAAAAATCAGATTATGATCTCTTAAAGAAGGATTATAGAAATGTTCATCATTAAAAAGCATTTATTAGGCACCGAACTGCATGGTATTACATGAATTTATAAAAAGAATTGCACAGATGCGGTCCACATGATGTGAAAGGGGTGGGTGTTTTCTCGATAAATTTTATAAATGGTTATTTATAAGATTATATATAGACTTATTTGATAATATAAGTTTTAGAACCAAGAACTGTCATAGGGCAACTGCACAAAAATATACACTGATGATCATTTAGCATGGTAATAATAAGGACATAGTTACAAATAATTTAAAAACTATAAATATACACTGTGTTACTTTCAGACTAGCATTCATTTCCTGAAAGAATGTTTTAAATGACAAGTTGTAAGTGATGTACAGTGCACACAATGCGAAACAAATTATCATGTGAGGTTCATATTATTTAGAATGCTAAACTGCAAACTTAAAATATAAAACGTAATAATCAGAATGAATGTTGATTTCTGGGATTTACTTTTCCCCCTGAAAATTAAGAGGATTTACTAACTCCATTCAATGACTATAACATTCATGTAAATGAATAATGTTATTGAATAAGAATACATGTTCAGCTGACTTGATTAGAAAAAGGTTTCCCAATAACTCTGCAACACTGCTGAATCAGGCTCACATCAGACACCGAATGCGGGGTGGGAGGGTAGGCAGCACATAGATCATTTTAAATTTGCTACATTCCTGAGAAACACCCTTCTCCTGCTAATAATTTCTGCCAAATAGCATCTTTCTGGGTATGAGCCACCAGTATATTTTTATATGTATATAGAAAACACTTATAAAGCTCATGCTCAATATCACTGTGTACGATTCAACTTTAAAGAAGCAACTCCCAGCTTTTCGACGTTAAATGAATGAGGATTCTTCTGCTGTGAGTAGTATTTTCTGAATTGTAAACATCCTAAAGCGTGAGACGGTGTTAGCATTTGCCAAAGTCTCTACTAGGGACTTTTTAATTGAAGAGTAAGCGCCCTTTATTTCAGAAAATACAAGTCAAAAGTCACTTCAGTTGTTTTAATCCTGGTAAAACTGTTACATTCGCCCCCTTCTATGGAAGGTTAAAAATTCAAGGGGTTTTCTCTAATGACTGCGACTGCAAGGTCGTGTTTTAAGTTTTAGCAAGGAGGTAACTCCCTGCTGCCCAGCCCTCTCTCTCACCAAGAAGCAAAGGAATTGACTTAATAATTCAAAAACAGGATTATAGGATAAAAAAGACCTAAATTAGCTATATTTCAGACCATGGTCTCATACATTAACCATGGGTATTCTACTCATGTGGAACTCTGTAGAAATAATCCACGTTTTAAGATAAAAATAAAACTTTTGGCTTTTTTAAGCCAGAAGATCCAGTTCTACTATATTCATCATATTCTGGTATTAAAGTTTGGGAGAAGGATGCCACTGATGAGGTGGAGGCCGAGGGAAGGAACTCTTGTCTGTAAGCACAATAAAGTATTCTTCCAGAGGGATGTGTCTCATTCTTGTGATGTGTGTGGTTTGGACCCCATCACCACGGGGAGGCCCAGGAAAACTGCTCCGAATATCCCTTCGGTAGACAAAATCTGTGACCTCAGAGTTTGGAAGATGGTCTTAGACTCTTAACACCTGTGGTCTTTCTATGTGTTTCGATTCACAATTTTCTTAATCTGAGCCCCAGATGGGAACAGTCTAGGAAGTGAACCGTGTCATCTCCTTGCCCCCTTTAGAATTATGGATGTGTTATAACCTCTCTCGTTCCTAAAATATGGGGGAGGCATACCTGTGACTAAATAACTAAAAAATACAGAGAAGGAAATGATATATCACGTGATTTTAAATCGAGATGGATGAAAAAGGTTAAAAAAAAGCGAAATTATTCATCTTAAAGAGTGACTTGGACAATCACCTCTCCTCACAATTCTAGTTGACTCGAGTTTTTAAAAGAGGAAGTTTGACCTATTTTGTTGGTAGGTCCACATAAAGGCAAACAGGCTTCTGAATAAAAGGCAAAAAGTTTGCTTCAGTCTCTGAAGTGTATCTGAAAACCAAAATTCCTTTTAATTTTTTTTTTAAATGAAAGCATCATTTAAAAAAGAGTATAGAAAACTGGCTGTGGTTTTTAAATAGCCCCTTCACCATTGATTGTTGGTAGTAATACAGGCATTTTTCAGGAGATGGCTTGGGAATGTTAAAAAAAAATTAAACTGAACATACATTTAAACACATAGTAACAAAATGTACTTGTGATGAAGAGTGTCTGATCGTAAGGTGATAGGCTTGAGTAAAATAGCTGTTTTTAAAATGAGGACTATGTACTACTTATTTGTCCCAATTAGCAGCGTGTGACTAATTTGGGGGAGCTGCTTCACAAGCACGCCATGAAGTAATTCTCAGGGTTAGGTACAGAACACGGGGTGCGCTACGTACGGCAGCAGGACTTGGTAGAAAGAACCCAAAGACAGGACAAGAGCCAAGCCTAGGTCCATCACAAGAGCCCATGCATTTACCTGACAGCGGTGTTTCAAACATCTCCACGGAAGCACAGGGAGCTCACATAAATATCTAAGCGTATTTTCCTCCAGAGAGAAAAGGTATAAGACAAAATGACGGCACTCGATCTTCAGCAGAAGCCAGATTTTTAGAAAAATCTAAATGATGAGGACCCCTCATCCGAAAGGATGGAGACACACAGTTTAAAAATCAGTATCATAATGAGAGTCATATTGCCACAGGTGCCCTCCCACGTTAACAAGTAAACAAGACAAACAACAAAGAAGCATTTGTAAGGCCAAAGGTGTAACACCACAGGTTTTAGCAGCAAATGCCTTGAAATACTCATTTTTGCAAATCACTCTTACATTTGAAAAGTCAAGCATGCAGATCTTACAGCAGAACCAGAGGTCAACTTCCTCTTAAATTTCTGGGCAAAATGACCACTGAATGAGAAATACACTTACTGAACGTCTTTGGCAAACATTTATCAAGACAATTTTTGACACAAATACTTGTTAATGTCTTGTTTAGAAATTTTGCTCAGGAAGGTGAGTCAGTTCCTCAGAGAAGAGTGCTGGTTTTTTTTTTTTTCTTTGTTGTTGTTGTTGTTGTTGTTTTTTTTTTTTCATCATATTCTGAAATCTAAGTCTGGATATCGAGAGTCCCTATCAATTCTTACCACTTTACAGTCTTCTCATGGTTGGTCAACTTGTGGTATAGCCAATAAATCTCTAGTCAGTTACAGCCCCAGAGCAGTGGTGTAAGACTACTGACCTGGTCTCAGTTTAGGAAAGCATTCTGACAAGATACAAGGTCATTTTCAATTTCTGCTTACAAAGGCTTAGCAACTACTTTAAAAAATCTGAAAGAGATGGTGTTACAGTACAGTTGCACAGTGCTTCTGTCTAATATACATGATCTGATGGTCAATCGGTGTGATGAGCTCAGATCCACTTTCGCCTCTTGGGACCAGACTGGAATTGGTCAGCAGATCCGGTAAGACCTGGGAGCTCTCCTTTAGAGCCCTAGCAGCCCCTGCCTCGCAGTCCCTGTCCCATCACCACTCTTCGGGTCTCTGCTTTGTCGTATCGTAAGCTCGAATCACCTCAGACTGCGACACGATTCCATTCTCATCTTGTGAGAAAGCATACCCGTCTGTAAGTTAAAGATAAAACAGAATTGATCACTGTGAGTCACTGGGAATCTCTGATATTCTGAGTGTGAAGGACTCATTTTCTAACTTAGGGCACACTCTTATGCCCCTCCTGCCTCCAAAAGCATGTGTGAAGACACGACTTTTTTTTAATGCCTGGAAAAGAAGCCGACTCAACTGCACCATGAAGAGGGGGCTGACCACAGGCTGTCAGCTGAGATTTTATGAACTCTGCCCTCGGAAGGATGAGCAGGTGCTCTCTAACCCCCTTGGTTTTCCTCTCAGCATCTCAAATCCAAGCCATCCAATTTTTGCTTTCTGGCTACTTGCGTGTGTGTGTGTGTGTGTGTGTGTGTGTGTGTGTACGTGCGTGTTCTTCCAGGGCTGGAAAAGTCTCCCTCCTTGGGATGACACTGTCATTGGCTCTCCATGTCTACAAATAAGCTCACTCATGCCCCAGCATGGCTGGGGATAAGCAACGACCCCCAAAGGGGTCACATCTTTAGAAAAGTCCTCTTGAAGCATAAAAGGCAAAGGCATTAAACACAAGTATATATAAATGAAAATAAATTATATGTGGAAACAACATGAAACAAAAGATATATTACCAACACAAATGCATTTACCACAGGGCTTTATATATTATATTCTTTTTTAGATCCTTGAAATGTTAAGAGGGCCTGATACCCAATAATTTCTTACAACTCTAAATATTCATAAATATTTTTGAAGGGGGAATATATGTTTCATTGTGCTGTTTGAAAGCTGAAAAACCCTTGCAAAGTTATTCAAGTCGAAAAGATAACAATACAGAGGGAGCTTTTAAGAGTTAAGATTTATTTCACCAGTTCTCTTTAAGATTTAAGGAAGCAAGGGGCATGTGGAAATATTATTTCTTCAAGGGAAAGCAGTAACACTGGAGAATGCTTTGTCTCGTCTGCTATAAGTGAGATGGTTGTGGTCAGAGGTTTCTCCGAACACTGGTTGTTATTTATGTAACATGTTGCAAAGAAGCAAAATTGGCTTTAGGTATTAATTTTAAATAGTTAAATGTTCCTGAAGTCAAAACGCTGCTCTCACAAATGCTAGGACAGAAGAGTGGAGAATTTATTTACGAATCACAACTCAGATACTTACGGAGCAGGTTTTGTTGCAATGATTCAGACCGGTACAAGTTCACGTGGTTCTTCTTAAAGACGTTCTTGAGCAGTTGTGCCCTCTCTGTGAGGCTGCCAAGCAGGTGCAAATGTGTGAAATGAATTATCAACTCGGCAGAGACCCCAGTGTGCCCACAGGACCACCAGCGTGAGTTATACTTAAACAAAAGATTGCTTGAGAAGTCTCTAGTCTAGGGATTTTTTTTAGCCCATTTTCTCAGATGGCCAATGCGATTTAAAGTATTTAGAAACTCTCAAGGCCAGTCTTTTCCATAGCTAAGGAGAGTTTTGTTCCCAATAACCCAGCCAAAAGATTTCCCCACCCCCCAGTTATCTTTAACTCAAATGGGGATACAGACCCTGTACAAAATGGTTAACAAAAAAACACAAAGTCTGCCAGTAATGTTATTAACTTCTAAAATCTTGGTTGACTTGCTGCAGGCAGTCTAAGCATGGTATTTTTAGAATCACAGAAATTATTACTATATATCTTTTTCCTACTTTGCACATATTTTGATGTAGAACAGTAATTTTTTAGTTATGTAAAGAAATCCTAAAAATTACATAAAGAAGAAATTCCATAGACTTTTTAACTAGAAAATTTCCATTACCACTCCAATATGGTATGTAATATGTTCCTTAATGTCATTAAAAAAAAACTATTTTCAGAACATTCTAGGTAAAATGACAAGGAAAAATATTTTTCAATAAACGTTTGGAATAATCTCCACGGAAGTAAATCCATGTAATTAATTATGTAACTTCTAAAAGCCCACTGCAAGAAATAATGCATCTGTTTTTTTCCACTGCACATAGAATGGTGTGTCTTCCACAGTAGGAAGCCAATTATTTGTCAAGTAAATGAATTCAAGCAATAATTGTGAAATACACTTTAAACATCACCAGTCTTCCCAGTCATGTCATTTGTTCGTTCAGTGGTTGATTTCTAAAACTTTGCTTTGATATCAAAAAACATAATAAGCATAAAGACCTAATAAGTAATCCACATGTGTTAGAACAAATGTTTATGCAATTTTGTTTTAATCACTGGAATGGACTCAGTTGAAAAATTTCCATCTTGTGTTTTTCCTCACTATAAAAGCTTTAGCTAGATTGCTCTAAGTTATGTCAGGTTCTGTATTTTGCCAATTTTTTTGAAATCCTGAAATGGAACAATTTTTATCATATACAAAATATAAAAATAAAAGGATCCTCTGCAGAAAGAACTCAGAATTACACAAACATTCAGGCTTTTGCTGAAGTAAAATATTTAGAAATGTTGACATTTGTACTTATCTTCTACACATGCTTTTTAAAGTCTAGGGATGTTAACTGGCACTTAGTAGACATCCTTCATTGTCACCGAGAATTAGCTACATTAAGGCAACAACACTAATTAATCTAAAACTCCAGTGGTTTTGCAAATAGTTGTAAATTTTGTTCTTGCCCGTGAAATAAACAGATATGGGGAGTGAGAAGAGGTCATTTTTAGAGTCACTTTTCTTGCTCTATTCCTAAAATGATCTAACACTGCAGACCTGGGGACCCCAAGGAATACTAAAATCTACAACTGCTTTGAGGAAGTCAGAAGCTTTAGCAGCAGGTGGTCTGATTTTGTTACCAGAGCATTGGAATGGGGTGCTGGGAAGTCTCTGGTGTGTAAGATGGAAATGACCACAGACATCTAGAGGACAGCAATGTATCATTGTGTAGATTCTTCTTCCCCAGATACATTTTCCAGGTTTCAGGCTGGCCTTCCTACTTGCATAATACTTTAATATTATAACATTCAATGTTAAGAAGGCAGATGTGAGAGTTTTACCTTTCATATTATGAAACTTACATGTATAAGATAATGCAGGTCTGTTTTGTAATGGTTCATATGAGGCTATACTTCAAGTTCATGTCAGGTATTCAAAAAAGCTCAGTAAGACAGCTTCTTTCTCGGGAAAGGAGCACAGTACTGGCTACAGGGCAGGGACTTTGGAATTTTAACTTTAATTCTGAGTCTGTTACTTATTATAATGCTGGGTCGTCTCAGGCAAACCATTCTTGGTCTCTCACATCCACAGGAGGAGTAAAATCCATAACCCCTGGGGGCCAAGGTGGGATTCGGGGAATTTTCCGGCTTCTACCATAGTGACTGGCTAAGTACTTAGGAAGCACTCAACGAACGCTAGTCCTTCCCACCTTTACCACTCCCTCAGCTCTCAAGGAATTGATCATACAAAAAAATCAACAAGAACAGAGATCATCACAAAACATGAGATAACTTTGCGAGGATCCTTTCTGATACCTTGGCTTAGAGTCAAAATCAGCACCACACGCCATGTCTCTTGATGCATTTGAGTTTTCTTTTCTTTTTTTTTTAAGATTTTATTTATTTATTTGACAGAGAGAGATCACAAGTAGGCAGAGAGACAGGCAGAGAGAGAGGAGGAAGCAGGCTCCCTGCTGAGCAGAGAGGCCTCTGCAGGCCTGGATCCCAGGACTCTGAGATCATGACCTGAGCTGAAGGCAGAGGCTTTAACCCACTGAGCCACCCAGGCGCCTGCATTTGAGTTTTAATTTACAGTGCCCCCCACTCGACTTCCCTAGTAGGAAAACTACTAGATCTGTTATTTTTTTCCTGAGCTATGCTGAACCTCTTGCTTTAGTTCTCATAGGGCGGAATCCCTCCTGTGAAATAGAAATGCCATTCACAGAGGGGCGCTTAGGAAATCATAAGT
Source organism: Spilogale gracilis (assembly GCA_004023965.1). NCBI lineage: Eukaryota > Metazoa > Chordata > Mammalia > Carnivora > Mephitidae > Spilogale > Spilogale gracilis. The sequence continues at coordinate 50,653 of PITA01008888.1, read as the reverse complement.
GATGATGATTTGTATTTCTCTAATCTTATCCTACCTTTTGGGAACTTCTCGTCATTTCAGGATTATATAGTTCAATGTCCTTGATGTTTACAGGTATGGCTGTTATTCTCAAGTCACATTAGATAGTATATTGGGAACATGCTAACATTAATAGACATGTTAAAGGTTCAGTTTTTCTTGAATAGCTTAACACTATAAGAAGAAGGAAAAGACTTTAAGAACCTTCTCATTAAAACCCCACCTTAATCACAACTCTTAGTCAGTAGTGTTAAATTTGTGCCTTTCATTTATATACCAAGCTATGCAAGTTCTAAATCTGTTCAGTAATATTATGTAAGTACCACTTCAATCTTGTTACCTGATTTCCCAGCCCACTAAAATATTTCAACTTAGATATTTGGTAGAGGGAAGGTATTTTAAGGTTTTAAAATAATAATTATTTTATTAATTATTTAATACATTATTAATAATTTAAAATAATTAATTTTAATGTTTTAAAATAACAATTCATTTAGAAACACTAAGTATCGATAAAAACCCATTTATTGTCCTAGAACATATTATCCGAAGGTATTTTCAGTTCTTTTTGAAGAGTGCTAAATTTGCAATTGTCTTTATGTTGGGTTGGCAAGCTATTTTGGTGGACTCATTAAAATGGATTTCTAGAAAGTAAAGAACCTTCCATACATGTCTTAGTGTAGGGTTTGGGTTAGCCATCCTGGATGAGGCAGTGCGGGGGGGGGGGGGTTGGGGTTAACAGTGACTACAACAGGCCTGGTCTCCGTTCTGGAGGAGACAACACTTCACTCCGTCACTTTTCCTTAAAATGCTGGCCAGGACCGTGATCACAGGGTTGAAACTAGGCTAGGGCAAAACACTGGATAGATGCTCCTATTCCACACTCAAACCAAGATTCATGTGTAACACTGATATAAATCCAGGGTGAAAACTGAGAAATAGGGTTTCTTTTCTGTTGGTTTTGGGGAAATGTTAAGATTGCTTTTTTTTTTTTTTTAAGACAAATAATACAGAGGGAGGCTCAGAGTAGCCACTGTCACTGTCCACATGGTCAAATTATCTGCTATCTATCCATCCATGCTCTCTTCCTGAAAGCTAAGGGTAGAGTGATGGTCACAATAATGAGGAATGACCTGAAGATCCTAGGGTAAAGTTCTATTCAGTAATGCTGCTGATGCTATGCTGGCTTATGCCTACAGTGAGATAGGAAAAATTAGGAATCTCATCCTATTTGCTATCTATAAGATACACTGTTTCCCACACTCATGAAAGATAGCCCAAGGAAACTCTCCTACCTCCCACGAGCCCAGTGTCTACAATTCCTTATTTTAAAGCATTGGGTTTTTGAATTCACTTTTGTTTTTGTTATTGTTTTGTTTTAGAAGAGGTAAGATGTTATACAGAATTTACAGATGTAACAGCCACCCCCCCAATAAGATCTGAGAGGACCATATTCCAAAAAATTTGTATTTCTGCTATAAAGTATATAAATATCTATACTACAGAAAAAACAAACACTCTTAATGTCTTTATATTTATAGAACAAATGGATAATTTTTTTCCAGCAAATGTCTGTTATAAACCTATGGGAAAAAAATTGAATTTCAAAGTTCTTTTTGCATTTTGTAATTGTAGATGCTATGCTCCCTAGTGTTGGAGCCTATCCACAAAAAAAGGGTTTCATACCATATAAGGTGCTTGCTTTTCTTTTTTTAAAATTTAAACTCAATTAGCCAACATTTAGTACACCATTAGCTTCAGATGTAGTGCTCAACAATTAATCAATTACATACACACCCAGTGCTTGTGATGTGATGAGCACTGGGTGTTGTAGAAGTTGTTTCCTTCATCAAAAATAGTAAGCCATACCTACACAGAATCAGAAGTAAAGCCTGCATTTATTGTCCCAATATTTAGACTTAAACTGATTTCTACCATAACCCAAGGTTCAAAAGCAATATACTGTACTTAGATGATGAAGTACTCCCCAAATTTCAATGTAAAATTGGAGGATAAACATATCTAATTCACTGGATAATATGGTAAGTGATGCAGTATTTCTACTAAAAAAAGACTTTAACCAAAATGTTTTAGTTTTGAACATCAGTTCAAACATGAGAAATAGATAGTTGTGAGTGCTAATCTGGACATGGTGCTTACAAGTTTGAGTTTCTCTAATGCAGTGCTCAGTGGAGACTGAAAAAAAATGGGGGATGATCAATTTTCAAGACTGCATCGTTCTATCTATGATGAAGAAGTAAGCCACTGTTACTCTGGACATGACTCATTTGGGAAGCGTAACCTATATAATTCTATGTTCTTATGTATCGTATTTTTATTTAATTACTCATGGGTCAGTCATCTCTTTAGCACACACTACTCAGCCATCCTTTCACCCATTCATTCACTTACTCATTCATTCACTTATTCATTCCTCAGTTCATTCTCTGGACTCTTCAATCACCCTTTCGACAAATATTTATCAAGTGCTACTGTGTTCCTGGGTCTGTGCTAGGTGTTGGGCTGCAGTTAAGACTAAAAAGGAGGCCTCTCCTTCAAGGTGCTCAATTTGGTAGGGGAAACAAACACATCATAATACAATGCAATAAGTGTAATGAGTAATGATAGAAGCATAAAGTGCTCAGATAGCAAAGTGGAAATTAATTTTATCTCAGAAAAGGTAAGGTAATTGCAACTGAGTTGAGTTTTGAAAACTAGGAATTGGACTGCCCCATCTATGGGAGGGTATCAGCTTCCTGACAAGGGAAAAGCATGTGCAAAGATTGGGAGGTATAAAAATGACATGGTATTTTGGAACTAAAATAAGTCTGATATCACTTGAATACACAGAAATCACGATTTCTTCCTCTTTAAAAATGTAGATAAGATTAGCTAACTTCTTTGAAATTTTACATCAGTCTCATTCTTCAAGGGTCCTAAAAAAACCCTGGCAGTGGGGTGCGTGGCTGGCTCAACTGGTAGAGCATGCAACTCTTGATCTCGGGGTTGTGAGTTCAAGCCCCACGTTGGGTGTAGAGATAAAGTCTTGAAGAAAAATAATCCTAGTAGTAAAATCAATCTGACAATTCCTAACTGGGCTAGAATGTCATTATTTCACATGAAGACTTTTCCAATGAGTTGCTATTTTTCTTCCTTTGCAGATTCCTTCTCTTCCCTCCCCTTCTAGCCATTATCCAGCAGGAAGGCACTGTGGTCACCATCCTTCTGGTAACTGATGGACAACAACAGCAACATGGGGTATATGTTATACCTCCGGTGTTCATCTGTGGCCTTCAGCTAATAGATAACTCATTTTTGAGTTCTTGAGAAAAGCTGAACAACTATTTTAGGCAAATAAGGCAATAGCAAGAAATTTCTCTGATGCATCTTCTATGGAAAAGTTGATCATTTATGGTGGAACCCACTTTATTCCTTTCAGGCGTGTGTTCTCTCTCTCTCTCTTTTTAAGTAATCTCTATCCCAACATGGAATTCAAACTCACAATCTGGAGATTAAGAGCTGCATGCCAGGGGCCCCTATAATTTATTTATTTATTTTTTTAAGCTTTATTTATTTTAGAGTGAGCGAGTGAGAGTAGGGGGGAGGAGCAGAGGGAGAAGGAGAAGCAGACTCCCTCATGAGCAGGGAGCCCTGAGGTCGGGCTTGATTTCATGACCTTGAGCCGAAATCAAGAGTCAGATGCTTAATCGACTGAGCTTCTTAGGCAATCCTCTGACTTATTATTTTTAATGGCAGGGAGTACCCACATTACAGAACCATTGACTTGTTAGGACCAAGAGGTCAGCACATCACAATCTCAGCTTGGATTTATGAATTGCTGACATCACCTATATACTACAAAGCAGAACTGCGTATCACTCGCAGGGGCCTAACATAAGGTTTACGAACATAATTACAAATATAAGGAATTGACTCCTAAGGGTAGTAATAGTATGGTCCTTCTCTAATAGTTGTTAGTCAATAGTTTTATTCACCATTTTGTAAGCTAGGATCTTAGCACACCCTTTTTACAGCTAAAGTGAAAGAGAAAAATTGACCGAGGGACATTTGGGCCAGACAACGGACCAGGTGTAGATGTTCAGATGAAAAGACCCAGATGAAGGGAAGGCAGAGGTAGAAGATACTCGTAACTCTGAAAGCAGGTGTTATCATTTCCATCCTCTACACAGGGACACTGACAGAGAGAGGTCAAGAGCTTTGTCATGAGGTGAAGGCTGTTTCAGCTGCTGTCTCCCACTCTTGAAAAGCAGTAAAAGGAGAGAGAACAGTGAATGGTTAGGATCAGGGGCTCCAGAAGGCCCTGCTTGGTGACTTCTGACTGAGAACCTACTTTAAGTTGCAGTTTCCTCATCTGGAAGGAACAGGGTGACTAGCTTGCACAGGACTGTTTCGGGGATCCCACGTGACAGCGTACATGGCGTGAAACGCCCAGTGCCCCGGGGTCAGGCGACTGAGGAAGGCTGGAAGCCAAGCTCTCAGTTTGTGTTCCCCGTCTGACACTTAATGAGCTGTGTCAGACTGAGCACCAACAGCAAATCGTGATGACAGTGCCAGACACAGGAGCAAAGTGCTTCCTCTGGTGCAGACAAACCCTGAGCTCATGGCAGTGGGAGTGAAACTGGTATCACCTTCATAACTGTGTCTCGTCATAGACTGTGTTCAATCACTTTTAATCTTTCCTGTAATGCTTTGTGAATGTGGTCAGTTTGATGAGGTTTCTGACCTTGCTTTTATTGAGGGTGTGGGAGTGAGCAAGGGACTCGGAAGACATAAGTCACTTCAGTATCTGACATAGCCCAGGTCAGTTCCAAATACGTGCTAAGTGTTACTGCTGTGCACGCTGCTCTGTATCAAGATGCTTTTCTCTATCAACTCTTTTATTACAGACACTATTTCAGGCTGAAAGACTTTCATTCCCTATCATTTTAATAATACAATAATATCAGTAACGACCATTCATTTAAAGCTCATTAAGAACCAGACACCAAGCTACCAGCTTTACCCATGATATCTTACTTAATTCTAAAAATTAGCCATGACAGAGGTATTATTATCCCCATTTTATAGATGAGAAAATTGAGCCTCAGGAGCACCGAGCAACTGGGCTAAGGTCACACACAGCTTAGTGAATGACAGATTTGATTTGAATCCACATCTCTCTGATTCTAGAATAGGTCATCAACACTGCTAGCTCCATGCTAAGTGATAAATGTATGTTTTAGCACTGATTTCTAACCCTAGTAAAACATAAAGTTCACTTGGGAAAGAACATGTTTGGTATTTTACCTTTTTCCAAGCACGACTGCACCCGGCTCCTCAGATTTTGCCTCCAGCTCCTGAACCTCGTCTACTAATGTTTTAAAAGCAGTTCTCTTGACACTGGGGGACAAAACAAAGGATCTGCATGTAAATCTTTGTGTGAAGATGTAACACTTTACAAAGCTGGTTTATTATTGTGCTGCTAGGTACAAGAGTAACCAGAGTACAGGCAATCATTTTCACATTTCAATAGAATCTATGAAATTACAGTAATTTTGAGCATGATATAATTATTGAAACAAGTCTTAAAAGGGACAGTTTAGTTTTATAATATTAAAACTCTCATAGTTATTAAATAAGCATCATATAATTAACTTTAATGATACCTCTTTTTGTGGGAAGAGGTGGAACATTTTAAAACTGACAACTCTTGAGAAAAATTAATAAAGTTTAAGTTTCTTTCATTCTATATTGCATATAGGCTTTGAATTAGGCAGGCAAAAGCCTCCCCCCCAACTATTGTTTATCAATAAAACGTATACGTGTTTTGAGATAACAGAATTTTCTTCTACAGAATTTTCTTCTACCTTAAATGGATTTTTGAAGTTGATTTTTAAAAATGTACTCTCTAATATTAAATGATACTCCTTGCTTTATTTCTCATTCTGTCTTAAAACTGATTCCCTAATTCCTCAAAAACTCATTTCTTCTTTATTTACATATGCAGAATTAATTAATATTAATAATTGCCACTTTGTAAACTGTATATTCTGGATCTGATGTTACAACTGGGGAAGTCTGAGGATTAACATACACCTAGAGCGTTATGTCTACGAGCGAACACAGTACTTACACCTTGCACACACATAAGCCTAGAGTATTATGTCTATGAGCGAGCGCAGTAGTTACACCTTGCACACCACATATGCCTAGAGTGTTAATGTCTACAAGCGAGCACGGTACTTACACCTTGCACACCACATACGCCTAGAGTGTTATGTCTACGAGTGAGCACGGTACTTACACCTTCTACGCCACATATGCCTAGAGTGTTATGCCTACAAGCGAGCACGGTACTTACACTTTGCACACCACATACGCCCAGAGTGTTATGTCTACGAGTGAGCACGGTACTTACACCTTGCACGCCACATACATCTAGAATGCTATGTTTACGAGTGAGCACGGTACTTACACCTTGCACGCCACATACGCCTAGAGTGTTATGTCTACGAGTGAGCACGGTACTTACACCTTGCACGCCACATATGCCTAGAGTGTTATGTCTACGAGCGAGCACGGTACTTACACCTTGCACGCCGCATACACCCAGAGTGTTATGTCTACGAGTGAGTGCAGTACTTACACCTTGCACGCCATATACATCTAGAATGTTATGACTATGAGCGAGCGCGGTACTTAAACCTTGCACGCCACATACGCCTAGAGTGTTATGTCTACGAGCGAACACGGTACTTACACCTTGCACACCACATACACCTAGAGTGTTCTGTCTACGAGCGAGCGCGGTACTTACACCTTGCACGCCACGTATGCCTAGAGTGTTATGTCTACGAGCGAGCATGGTACTTACACCTTGTACACCACATCAAGAAGCAACGATGCCACAGGCATAAATATCAGGCCCATCCAGAAGACGCCAGAACCAAACAACATGGCAGCCTGAGGAAAGGATCAGAAACAACAGTGCTTTAATACCCGAGACATACGTCATTTGTGTTTAGTTTTCATATAAATTTAAGTAAAATAATTTAAAAAACTCACTCTGCAAGAGGATACACAATAGCTTTAAATCCAAACTCGTGCACAATGTGGAATTAAAACCAAACGTGTTAAAACATGTCTTTACTACCTCTGTTTCCCCCTTAAGCAGCTAATAGAGCAAGTTTTCATCATGTGCCAAATCTTTTCATACTCTTATGTGAGATTTTTATTACTGTGGTCCATACGTGGAATAATAAATGCTGACCTTTTATGACTTAGGGTCTCAAAGTCCATGTTTTGGAGCAAATTTCAAATATGCTCTGGCTTACATTCTCTTATGACATGTGAAATAAATCTTAGAAACCAAATTTACTATTCCTGGCAAATAAAAATTAACTTTTGTAAAATACTAAATTATATTAAAAATCATCCACATAAAACATGATACAGTATAAGTAAGATATCTATGATATTAAGCAGAATAATCTTGATTTTTGTTCAAGGATTTATATAACTTACATCCATATGTCCTGTTACTGTGAAAGTCAAAGCAAGTATCTAGTGTGCAAAACCCAAATAACGGTGTATTAAAAATAATTTTAATCATTCCTTCATATTAAATAACAAATCACTATATCAGAACCTTTTGGGTTACAAAGAGAATGATTCTGTGGCTAAAAAAATTAGTAAGTCTTATTAGCTATTTGCGATTAGAATAAAAATCCCTTTTCATGTAATTAGATACACAGAGTTTAAAAGGAATATGTCATACAATAAAGCCAAAAAAAATATTTCGTTTCACAAGGGTTTTTTCTTTTTTTTTTTTTTTTAAACCAGGTGTGGTTCAGGAATTAAAAATGACCTAGAGCTGAATTCTTACAGGCTAATACAGTCACACGTTAACAGTCCTAATCAAGCAATCCTTACCTAATATAAAGATCACTAATTTTGAGATTACCTATTCATTTTGACTCTCAACTGAGGACCAGAAACTCCTGTTTAAATATTTTTTTTTTGACATTAACATGCTCATCGACATCGACATAGATCACCAGTTCAAGGATGCTATGGTTTTCCCCCTCCCATATAGGATTAAATAGCTCTGAGCATGTTTAAAATAAAAGCATGCTATCACAAAACTATTTCAGAAATAAATGTGGACGCGTGGATTCGATGAAATAGCACCTATATTCTAGACACCAAGACGGAAAATACTCACATAAAAGTCACTTTATTTTATAAGCAAAACATGATCTTCAACATGTTTGCTGACATCTTCAATAGTGAAAACCAACATTTACTATGTAATAGGAAATGTCCATCAAATCACCGGATTTTGTTTAGATTGAAGGAAGCTTTTTAGTGAGGTAAGAACTGCAAAAAAAAAAAACCCAAAAACAAAAAACAAAAATCCATACCAAAAAGCCCAACCACATTTCTTTTTCCTTCTGGAGGGAAAAAGGTAGATAAAATTCTAAGTCCCATAACTGAAAATGCCTCCTTTGCTTGGCTTAATTGTAATCTATTTTAACTTAGGGGCAAAAGAAAGATTTTTGCTTGCCTTTGCCACCTTGTATTAAATGTCTCTGGTGGAAAAGGCAGAGTGGTGGTGGAGACTCCGGGCAGCTAATTCTGACCATTGTGATGTTAAGTATGAATGGGGAACAACGGGAGCCCACTATTCAGTCCACCAGCCTTTGGCTTTACAAATGAACAACATGAATTGAGGGGAAAAAAGTTTTTCTGCGTCATATCTGAAAGCCTGTCAGATTTTTTTTCTTTTGCAGAGTTAATCCAAACCTAAAAGATTTAAAGCCGACATTCGCATTAAAGACAGAGTCTCTTTGTATTTTTTGGATGAAGAGGGGGGAGAAAAAAAAAACCCACAGAGGTATTTCCTTCCTTTCTGTCCAAGAAAGCTCCCCCTCCGTCTGGAGAGACCATTTTTGTCTCTAACTTTTCACATCTCACCACTCAGCTGGGGGAAGGCGCCCGATCCCCGCAGACAATGGGGGTGAAGGGAGCAGCCTGTTCTGGGCTGGGTTCGGGGCTCCCTCTGAGAGTGGTTTGTAAATTTCTCTAAACGTGGGAGCCTGCTGGGCCCTGCCAAGCGGCCCTCATAGCCCCTCCTTGAGGCCCTGTGAAACCAAATGGAATCTGCCACAAAAGTGGCTCCTGGGGGGGGGGGGGCTGGAGTTGCGGCAAAGCCGGTGAAGTGGTGGGCACAGGCCTGCATGGGGGGTGGGGGCACGACGGACAACAAGCGCTTGTGTCTGCCCAGCAGCGCTGGCTCACCACCGGGCCATCGGAGCACGCCGGCTTCCGAAGTGAACCCACCCGGCCGGAAAATGCAGGTTGCAGAGAATTGAGGCCTGATCTGAGAACTTCTGCGTGAACTTGCAAAGAAAAGAACATTTGGGAAAACACCAGAGCCTCTGCATCTGGGCCAGGCCAAGGGTCTTGACTGGTTAAGAGGGGCTTCCCTTCTGACCCACAGGAGGTGATGTCTTAGCCCCTAGTTCCCACACCAGAAACACTTCTTCCCCATCGAGACCGCCAAATTCAGTCTTGTAAGACAGAGACTTTAAATGTGCTACCTTTCTACCCACCTTTAGCGATGAGGATTTTTTCCCTCTACCCTGCCCTTTAAACAATTAAGTGTCAGACTGATGCACTGACTCTCATTCTTGGATAAAGTACAGATGCTTCTCAAAGAGAAGGTCCTTTGGGGAGTCCTCAGACTATCTCCTTGGGCCCTGATTGGAGTAGGACTGACGATAAACAGCCCTGAGTAGTCCTGGCACTAGCCTCCCTTCCCAGCTCTCAGGCTCCTCCGGGGAAGTAACTCTGAGTCTCTGCTTCCTTAGCTGGAAAGCAGACTAAGAATTAAACCCCAGAGTAGCTCCTTTTATTATTGACACTGATTAACAACCTTTCTCTTCTTCACTTAATTTTCAAATTTCTTTAAATACCTAGGTCTTTTGTTCTTTCTAGTGATCTCCCCTATGAGCTTCAAGGGAGAAAATTTTTGTCACAGGATCAAAATTCAGTGTAAGTCAGTTTGTAAATGTCATGGTTTTCATCACATTCACGTCACAGTATATGTTCATCTCAAGACTGAAACTGACCAAAGTAACCAACCACTCATAAGTTGTCATTCATCTCTATTTGTTAATTTGGGAACTGGAGGCAAATTATCTTTTTCATAAAAATTATTAGACTGTCGGGGCATAATAATTTAGGAAGGGAAAATTATTCAGAAAGCAGTGCTGTAAATCTTGCTTAGTTGTTTTGCAGAGGGGAGGGAGGACAGCAAGATAAAGTAATATAAATTCCAGGGAGGTGAAGAGTTCATGTCAATAATAACAAAAAACCAAAAACTGATTATTAAGCATCTAGACAAAGCTTTATAAAAGGACTTTCTAAGCTTAAGAAGAGTAAAAAACAAAAACAAAAACCATAAGAAGAAATGCTTTAAAGAACAGATTCATAAAAATGTGTAAGTTCCCCATGTTCTAAAACAACATAACTAAGGTAAATGATAAGAAACTGGGAGAATGAATGCCACAAATACATGAAATTCTGCATTAATACCTGATTATAAAAATAGACCATTTCTCTTCATTAGAATAGCTAAGATCCCAATAGATAGCCAAAAGACCAGAGAAAGTAGTCACGAAAGCAGCAGCAAGTAATCAATAACCTGGAAAAGCACTGCACCTCTCTGTAGTCATAGAAACACTACAAATTAGATCAGATTTAAACAATTCACTATCACAGTTGGTGTGGGAGAAACAGCTCTTTGTAATAATTTATATTCCCACTGACATTATACTTGCCTTTGGGAAAGGTATTTGGCAATGTGCATCAAGGACAGAAGCAGTCATTTCTGTTAATTTGAGAATTTAATTTCTGGAACTAGGTGTTGAAAGTTGAACAGCTTTTACATATTGGTTAGTATTCCGTGAAACTGTTCTGTGGTCCCTGGTCCTGAGAGCACAACCCCCCAAAAGCCTGTTACGGCCCAAGGCTTAGTAAAGGCAGAAATACACCACCGCAGCATCCCCCTGAAGAGTCACACGGCAAAGCAGTGTATTTGAGGCTTTGAGAAATCACTGGAAAGAACCCTACTGCACAGTTTTTATTTAATAATTGTTTTACATAAGTCGTCTCCACACCCAACCATCGAACCTGATGACCCTAAGATCAAGAGTCACAAGCTTTTCCAACTGAGTCAATCAGGCACCCCTGAACAGTTTTTTAAATCAAGGTTTCTAAATGTATTTATCCGCATTGAACACTTTTGCCACATTCTGCTTACTAACACATCCCCTGGAACTAATTCTGGGGAATGCAAATATTCAATGTGGGGTCTTTTAAATAGGAAAATATCGGTGAAAATGAACAGGACACCATGTGGCTGATTATGGAGATGTACATCTATATTAGAGTTTATTATCCAAGCTGTTCAAGACGCTATAAGACTGGAATTATTAGAAAATGGACTGTCTTAAAGAGCCCTAAATAAAGGGAAAGGTAGTGTTCTGTCAGGAGGCTTCTGTTAATCATGTAAACACACTCCCTGGGAAGGTTGGTGGTTTCTATTATCTGTAGGGGGATCAGTCACAATCTTTTAGCGGTTCTGGGATTCAACCCATTCTATGGCTTCCTACCACCCTGAGGATAGAGTACAAAATCCTTACTAGGATTTTAAGACCTTGTCTACCTGACTTCTGCTTGATTCCCACATGCCATCTCTTAAGCCAGCCCCCATCTCTAGCTACACATGTGTGTTTCAGTTCTTGGAAGGTGCCTACACTCATTCTTGTCCTTGGGCCCTTCCATCTCTGACCCCCTGTTTGTTTAACTTTCCCATCGGATGGTATCTCCTTCCTGAGACTTGGGTGAACTGACCCTACTCTGGCCTTCCATTTTGATGCACCTAGTCCCCATTTTCTGGTTGCCCCCTTGTCTTCCCATTAGACCATAATCTCTAGAAGAGGAAGAAATATATCTTTACGAGTTCTCACAACCGAAGTGTTTAACCACCAAGCAGGTGCTTAGAAAATGACTGTTTACTAAATAAATTTTTATAACCCGGTGTTTGGAAAGACTGAAAGTGGAAAACACCAGAGCCTTGGGACTCTGCCCCTGAGATGCGGCAGTGACACTTGGCTTGGTAGTCTTGTGCTCTGGCATGGAGCTATCCTGGGAGCAGTTATAACTCGGTGTTTATGTGATCTGGGGACATGGGAGAAAAGGCTGACCCAGCTCCTTAACTATCCTTTTTCAACACAGGTTGTCTTTTCTATTAAAAAGAGGAGCGACAAGGGCACATGGCCGGCTCAGTCAGTACAGAATATCTTGACTCTTGATCTTGTGGGTGGGGGTTCAAACCCATGTTGGGTATAGAAATTACTTAAAATTAAAATCTTAAAACAAAGCTGAGCAAGATGCATTAAAAGTGATGTATGTTAAACTACCCTCTACCCCATCTGAACCAACAGAAATATTCCAGTGAATCAGGCAAAGTATGATCATTGGAAATGATATAATTTTTTTGGGGGGGGAGGAGTTGGGAAAAGATACATTATGGGCAGGAAGAGAAGGAAGGTCTCCTACCAACATTAATGAAGACTTTTATTAGCTACGTGACTACTTTGCAATGTCAAATAAAAAGAAGACTATATCATCCCAGTCTTCCCCATCTCAATAAACGCAAACTATCCTTCCGGCTCCTCTGGCCAAAAAGCTTATGAGTCACCCTTGCTTCCCTCTTTTCTCCCAAACTGCACATCCAGTCTTTGGCAAATCTGCTTTACTTAAAAACAAAATCCACATCAATGTTCAGAGTAATATTATTCACAACAGGTAAAAGGTGGAAATAGCAATAAAGAAACAGAAACGTGAAATAGATAAATCGATAAACTACGTACAATGGGATATCAGTCTAAAAAAATTGGACACATGCTACAACAGATGAACTTGTTAAATGAAACAAGCTAAATGAAGTAAGCTAGACACAGAAGGACACAGATTCTATGATTATGTATCTGTGATATCTAGAATAGGTGAATTCAGAGACAGAAAGTAGAACGTGGTTGCGAGGGGCAGGGTGGGGGGAGGAGGGAATGGGGAGTAACTGTTTAATGCATATGGAGTTTTAGTTTGGGATGAGGGAAAAGTTCTGGACATGGATGGTGGTGATGGCTGCCCAACATTGTGAATGTGCTTGGGACGCTGAACTGTACACTTGAAAGGTTAAAGTGATAAACAGTAAATTACATACGTGTTTACCAAATAAAACAATTAAAAGTATTCCAAGAACAAAATCCTCCTCCCCCACAAACCGAGACTCTACACACTTCACAGCCCTTCCACCCTGGCTTAAGTTCCCACCATGTCTTTGGATCTGTGCTCAAGGTCACCGTTCCAGTGATGCCTTCCATGACCATGCCACTTAAAGTAGCACCCCATGCCCATATTAGTACTTTCCATGCTCTTCCCACAGTTCTCCATGGCACTTACTACCGTCTAGTGGCCAAAGAATAGATTTAGATGTGTCCCCCTCCCTCCTTTCCCTCTTCCCTGGAAAATATAAGCACCTGTGGCCAGGAGATTTCTCTTCTGTTCACTGCTGTATCCTCAGCAGCGAGAGTAGTCCTTTGACACACAATTGTTGAAAGAATAAATTATTTAATCAAAGTGTAGTGCACAAATTAAGGGTAAAAAAAGACTGGACTAATATGTTAATAGTGATTACCTTTGGATATTGGGGTAGTGTTGCTTCCCTCCTTTTTCCTCTATTTTCCGAAGTGTATTTAATGAGTCTAAGCTACTCACATAAATCAGAATTGTGAATTTTACTATAAAAAGCAGAAATATCATCAACTTTCACTGATATGAGAAACATTCAAGATAGTTATAATAAAACTGCTATTTTCAGTCAGACCCTAACTTCTCTTTCCACATTTAGGATTATTTTCCTAGGCTCATTTACAATCACACAGAGAAGGTATATTTCCTTTTTATTTCTCCCCAAATGGTTCTCTAATTGGGAAGAGTGGGTGATTCAATAGTGATCCTCCTGCTCAGGAACATGATATGTTTATTTATTCAACTTGATTTTTATATTTCTCTCATTTGCCTGATTTTCTAGCTTGCTTCTCACTAACCCTATATGTAACTAGCTAAAGTCTTGATGCTGTGAATGGGAGCTTCCATTTTCTTTGTATAGGAGGACTTATTTTTGAAGATTAAGGGCTTTTCCAAGGGAGTTAACAAGTTTTAGGGAAAAAAAATCCGAACACTTAGCTTATATATCCCATTACATGCTTCTTTGGATTTGGTCAGTAGGGTGTCAGACCCAGGAGTGTAATTGTTCTTTCTGGCCACAGCACCTTCGAAATGTCTTGGTAGAGCAATCCTGCCTATGCAGGGGTCCTCACATTACACGACCTCCCACTTCTTTTTTCATTCACCAAGTTATGAACTCACTTAATGCCTCTTGCCTCCTCCTCTCAGCTAAGCCTTCTGGGGTCCCCTGGAAGTATCTTCTTCAAGAAATCATTTTCATGCAAAAGAAAAAAATCAGTGCTCAACTTCGGGCTTTAGGTACTGTCTCTTTTCATACAAATTTCTGGGTCTTTCCGACCATATCGTGGGTGGCTCTCTTCTCCCTCCCATGTCTCAATGCTTTGTCTCTGCCCTGTCAGCTGGATACTTCTTCAGAAAAGGCAGACTCTGTGTCCATGTGCTCCACTTTCACTTCCATCTCATCCAACCTGTGGTCTTTCCTCCTTGAGTTCCCTTTCTCAGTCCTTACTCTCAGGAGGCTGGGAGACCTGAGGTACAAGGATACCTTCTATATCTGGAAAGTTGAAATCCACAATTTTAACATCCGTATTTTTATGGCAAAATATAAATTTTATACAAAGAGAATATTTAGTGTATCAAAACCATGCCTTCTCCTGGCCACACAACTGCTGATGTATGGGAAGCTCCTATCGGCTCCTTAAAATCAGTGCTGCTTTCAGACAATACAGTGTTACTTGAATTTCAACTTGCAAATGTTTCTGAAATTGTCTTTGTGCCCAAGGCCTGGGAAACACCAGGGTGTGACACTGCCAGGGTCTCTAACTTGTGTGAGCCTTTCTGTCTCAATTAATTGTGGTACTTGGGTATAGGGTTGAATTTGGAAGTATCTAAGTATCACCAGATCAGTACTAAATGGTATATTCACACTACTTGATACTTCAACGAGAGACAAATTTCAAGCTCATAGAAACTCTGGCTTGAAGACATGAACTTCCACTGAAATCCTTCAGTGGCTACCCAACTCGGGTAGCCTAGCTCAAAACTTCCCTGATACAACTCAAAGACAGAGGAATGCACACACCAAGTTCTACATTTGGGTCTTTATCCCTGAGAAAAGTCTCTTACGTCTTATTTTAGCTGAAAAAAATTCTTGCAAATTTTTGACTCTGTCCTATTATATTCACGTCAAAATTTAAAATATTTTCCATCCCTTACTAGTTTATTATTAACATTGATTTGTCAGTCCTCCAAACCAAATCTTTTTATTCTATGATCTCAAGTACTTTCTAGAATACTACATATTCCTTAATAAAAAGTCATCCACCATGGCTTAAAGTAATGATATTAATAACATCAGAGTAGCTTTCTGTGACCCAGTCTTTGCTTCACTTTTCAGTTTTAGCTCCAGCCATTCCCTCCCATGGCTACCCCAAACTCCTTCTTTGCTTGGGCTGTTTTCTACTTGGAGAGTCTTTCCCGCACTTGTCTTCTTGGACAGTTTGGGGAACAGCAGTACCAAGGAACTATCCAAACTCTAGCCTGCGGGTTGAAGGCCCCCTCCTCTGCGAGCCCCTGGTACATCCTCATCACAATAATCAGCATCCTCCATTACAATTACCTGTTGACCTGCTGTTTTATCTACAAGATGCACCCTCCTCAGGGAGACTCTCTGTTTGCACCTTACAATCCACTGACCCCCAGGACAGGTCTTGACACACAGGCACTCTGCAAATCTCAGATGTACTGAACTGCCTGGGCTGTTCTACAGCATGAATTATTAGTTTCTCCATAAAAACAGACAGGGCAGAACACCCAGAAAATAACCCAGAAGAAGAGTGTTCCAAATAAACTCTAGTTATGTTTGCAATTACTCCCAGAAGCTCTTGATTACTCAGAGACAAAGAAAAACCTTGGCTTGGTCTACTCCAAATAAACAAACAAATCTTAGAAAAGATGCAAATTGTTCCAAAGCATAGGAAGAAGTAGGCAAATGAGATACCAGCTTCTAGCCTTTATGTGCTTTTTGCCCCCCATGGATGTTTCTGGGTGGTGGTGAGGGGCGGATGGGGGAATGGTCACTCTTAGGGCCTCAGAACCGATGTTCAATCCAGCTGCATGATGCAAGGGGAAGCCTTTGCACCTCCGCCCTCTGGCAAAGGGGGGAACAAGAAAAGACAGGATTGAGAAAAATGTTCAGAGGAAAGGGACGAAGAAGGAGGGAGTTGGGACCAGAAATGATAAGTTAACATTTTTTTAAAAAAAGAAAATTAAATTTCACTATATATCAATATATACTGAAAATGGAACACGCAAAATCATCTTTCTAAACAGGAACCCAGAGCGCCAAGATATGTGTGGCTCTGAAACTCTATTTTCTAGGGATCTAGCTCCCAGAATAGTGAAACTAATTAAGAACAGAATTTGTTTTATTTTAATCTTCCTTATTGTGCTATTTAAAAAAAAAGTAGAAAAATGGAGGAAGAATTAGTAACCAAATATTCTTTTTCTTATAAGAAATACAATTTTAAAATGTTAGGATGGTCTTTTTTTTTTTTTAAGATTTTATTTATTTGACAGCGAGAAACACAGCTAGAGAGGGAACACAAGCAGGGGGTGTGAGAGAGGGAGAAGCAGGCTTCCGGCCTGCCCGATGTGGGGCTCAATCCCGAGTCTCAGGGATCATGACCTGAGCCGAAGACAGTCGCTTAACCAACTGAGCCACCCAGCGCCCCTAAAATGTTAGGATGGTCTTGCATGAGTCGTGTAAGGTAGGGCACGTCATCACCCCTCTACTTCTATCATTCTTGCGGTTTTCTTGAATTTTGTGATTGCTCTTCAGGTCAAAAACCCTCTAAGAAAGCAGCAATTGTTTGATTACTAGTTCAATCTGTGAGACATGCTGACCTATAGTTTAGAGTGTAGAAAGTTACTTTTAAATATTTTAAATTTATTTTCAAGCTTATTGGGACAAAATTGATACATAAAATTATATACGTTTAAGGTGTACAATGTGATGATCTGATACATTTATAAACTGTAAAATGGGTACCACTAGAGCTCTAGTTAATGCCTCCATCCTGTCACATAATTACCATCTCTCTTAGGAAGTAATTTTTAAAAAACTCAAAAAATCAAAAAGCACTTAGGTATAAGAAAGACATAAAGGCTGTTAAATGGTTTATGTTGAAAAATCACTAACTTCCATGGCAAATATTTCTAGTTGTTCCCCAATATATTCCCCCCTTCCTTTCTTAGATGCAAATGGTTGATTTTTGGCTGGACGCTTTGCCCTCTAGCTCGGACTATATTCCTCTGGCTCTCTTGTTCCAGCTACATGTGGCCATGTTACTAGCTCTTGGCCAATGAGATCTAAGTGGAAATGTGGAGGGCAATGTCTAGGAGACAGCATCCAAGAGAAAGGGTTAATGTTTCTTCATCCCTTTTTGTTGGCTGGAATGTTGGTAAAATGGCTAGAGCGGAAGCAGCCACTTTGGATTATGAGGTTGGCAGTGCAGCAAATAGCAGAAACCTGGTTTTTGAGGACTGTGCAGTTGCCACACCAGCCTTGGCTGTCGGCTAGCACCGACATCTTTTACATGAGAGAGAAACACATTGCTATCATTTAATCCATAATCATTTGGTGCTTTTTTTTTTTTTTTGATGTTTTTTAAGCATCAAAAAATATGCCAAAAAAGTCACTTGGTTCAGATGATACGTGCTGGGAAGCCTAAGTGATAAGATGGAACAAAGTAGCTTTGGAGCACTCACTGACGGTATCTTTATCTTGCTCTAACACAGAATGTAAGAATTATGTTCAATTATGAGCTTTATTGAAGCAAATCACACAGCGACATTTGCAGTTTCCTTTAGGAGCCTTTCCGATGAAATCCCTGGCATGTAACTCAGAAACAAGCTGTGCTGGTCTTATGAGCAAGAACGCCGAGCTTGCAGGGATGATCTGCCCTCTGCCCATCTCACTGACTCCTCACAGCACTCTTTCCCACCCTCTCTGCTCCAGCATTCCTTCCTCGGAACACAGGCACCTGCTGGTCTCGCAGTCCTGAAATGCTCTTCACACACGCACCATTTTGAATTTTAGCTTTATCTGTCCTTCTTCAAAAAGACCTTTCAGAAGTAGCCGTTCTCATTCTGCCACGGACCACAGCACCCTGTTTTCTTCTATCACTTTGTGAGATTACTGTTAGTCATTCATCCTTTAGTCATTTATTACCTGATTTAGTGATGGTTTCTCTCTTCCATTCCTTGGTCCCCTCACCACACACGTCAATGGGGATGTGGCCTCATTAACCCATTACTTAGACACAGAGTCTGGCACCCATTAAGCACTCAGCACATATTTATGGAATGAAGGAATGCCAGAACGAATGGATTCAGAGAGCAGGCAAAGCTCTGTCATACCAACGCCAAGCTCTGTTCACTTTCCTAGGGTTTGCTCAGTGCCAAGGCACCTGGGGTCCACCATACCATCTCTTACATTTATGACATCAATATCCCATCAGCAGCAGTGAGACCCTGAAGCGCAAGAACTGATTCCACTCATCTCTGCATCCTCCACTGTCCAGCACAGAGCCTGGCCTACACTGGATGCTCAGTATGCTTGTTCTGCGTCATGGTTAAAGATGCTATGTCTACAGAGAGACAGCTCTAACTTTAAAATGTCCTGATTTGCTATTACAGTTGTCATATCCCTCTCCCTCTTTGCTCCTTAGTGTTTTGTTGTTATTGTTGTTGTTGTTTTAAGATTTTATTTGAGAGCGAGTAAGCAGGAGTAATGGTAAGTGGCAGAGAGAGGGAGAGGGAGAAGCAGCAGCCCCCACCTCCCCCCACAGCAGGGAGCCCGACGTGGAGCTCAATCCTGGGACCCTGGGTTCATGCACTGAAGGCAGATGCTCAGCCAACTGAGCCACCCAGGCTCCTGTTTCTTAGTGTTTCTACACAGTTTGTCTTAAAGATTGAGCTTGGAGGTGGCTAGGTAGCCAGCTGCCTTCAGTGTGCAAGTCTGGCCTGTTTCATTTACTGTCGGGAGCATGAGGTCTGTTGACCAACAGCGTGTTTTGCTGGGTGGGTTCCCAACTGCTGGCTCACTGAAGAACATCTGAGGGACTTTGGGGTCCTTGCTCCCTCCAGGCTACTTGGCTAAGCACAGTCATCTTGGATGAAACTCCACTGCACCTTAACACTGCCCCACCCCATCGGCAGAGGCTGGTCTTGTGACCAGTAAGTTAGTACATGCCATCTAGGTAGTTAAGAGCTGACAGATGAATAAGGACTATCTTAACCAGGAAACTCCTCATACGTAAAGTAATTTATCATGTTGGTCAAATGGGCAATGGCACAATTTAGGCAAATCATATCACTAATGTAGTTTATTAATACCTTTCCTACAGGGGTGACACCAAAGAGTTCAACAAAGATTTTTATTGTTTTTCAGAGAGACTTTGCAAACCTCAATCAAGAGATCTGAAATTCTGTAAAACACATGCTTGTTCCTTAACTTCAATTTCCTTCGGTAGTTTTATAGATCCCCTAGGCCAGGAGACCAGAACCAGATGGTGCTTGGAGTACTTTACCCGGCATGTCTGCAAGGCAGTGATAAATTTAAAAGTTTTGCCGATACTAAGCTTCTGGTATTAATCGTGATATGAAATGATCCTTGATCTATGTAGCCTGCTTTTTAGTTTTTAATCTGGTGTACGAATTGTGGTGGCTAAACTATTTTCTTCTGGAAATTAAGAAAAGAAAACAAACAAACAAAAAACAAACCAAACCCAGTAACATCATCTAGACAAGTCGGAAAAGCAGGCTAGCATATGTTTATATAACATAGCACTTCTCCCCAGGGTCTACCTTACCCCATAAATTGTTGTACTGGTGTGAAAAAGTACAAGTCAGGTCTGAAAAAAAAAGGTCCTTCTCTTAAATCACGACCATATTTGTGAGAGGAAGACAGTGACATATTTAAAGTCACAGCCAAGCCTGTCGCACTATTTTCTTTTTCCTCTCCACAGTATTTCTTATTGCTGGATGTTCTACCTTTGTATAATCCACTGCCCCCCACCCTGATGTTGGCATTCCCTCATAACAGTTCAATATGTCCGTAATTTCTGTTCCTGGGATACTTGTTAATCATTATCATCAAATCATTATTCTGGATGCACAGAATTACTGAAATGGAAACAAAGTGCAAAGCTATAGGAAGGAATGTTCCCAAATGGCGACACCCTGCCCACCAAGGGAGAGCCACGAAGACCGTGCTCAACTGTAGCTGGAGTCATCGAAGACCGTGCTCAACTCTGAGATATTTGGGGAATAGATTTTTGGAACATCATGCATGCAGAATGTGCTGAAGGAAGGGGGAAAGAAACAATCTGATGGTGTGAAAAGAACCCCCAATCAATGGGAAGTGAGTATAGCTCTTGAGGATGGCTGATGATAGAAATAATATGTATAGACAACAGGCTTAGGGTACCAACCGGATGGTGGTTGCCACTCACATGAAAAAGGCATCTCACATCCTTAAGACTGATAAGGCGGGGAGGAAATGCCTCCGGGAGAGGGATGAGAAAAGGGAGAGAAGAAACACAGAAGGCACAGAGGACAGTGTGTAAGGAGACTGAGGGCACAGACTCTGGGTTCCAGTTCTCAGCGCATTCACAAGCCATGTGACCTTGAGAATTGTGTGTAACAACTGTGTCTGTGAAATGTACGATTCCTTGTGTTGAAGTGAATGCTCATAGTGAAGGCAAGGAATGTGCTATACTGGTGACTGGTCTTCAGAAAATGAGTGGAGGCTCTATTACTACCGGAGTGGAAACTAGGCATTCTCCAGTGATAATGGGATGAGTATGTTCTCATTTTCATAAGCATTTTTTTTAAATACGATGGGTATTAGTTACCTAATACTGTGGTTAAAAGAAGAGGCAAGCAGCCAGGATATGAAGTGAGATGGCATTTTCATAAACAGGTTAGGGAGTTAAGTAGGTGTTGAAAAGGGAGAATTGAAAATCTGCGTGCTTTTAGGGTGTCTGGGTGGCTTAGTCATTAAGCGGCTCCCTTCGGCTCAGATCATGATCCCAGAGTCCAGGGTTCAAACCCCATATCGGGCTCCCTGCTCGGTGGGAAGCTTGCTTCTCACTCTCTCACTCCCCCTGCTTGTGTTCCCTCTCTGGCTGTGTTTCTCTCTGTCAAATAAATAAATAAAATATTTTTTTTAAAAAAGGAGGAGAAATTAAAAAAAAAATCTGTATGCTTTTGAAAAGAGATGAGAACATGTCTGTACCTGGCTAACTTAGGGAAACTGATCAGGGCCATAGGTATCCTGGGAAAAGCAGCTAAATCAGAGACATCAGTGGAATGCAGGGAAGATGGTTATAGGAAGGAAAGAAAAAAAAAATTCCCACCTGGAATAAAGAAGAGTGAGGGCCCCAAAGAGAAGGTATTTAGATCCTTAGGATGTTACAGGAAACCAAAGGATTTGAAAAGAAGACCTGGAATGAATTCTCTGGGCTACTTGCTATCATTTTGCCTACTGCAAAGGTTTATCTCATGGATTTAAATAAAACTATGAATGCCGGAATTAACACAGTGCCTGGAGAACATGGTGCATGCACAGTAAATGTCCGTCCCCGTCCCGTCCCACCCAGTGTGGCAAGGATTTTCTTTGAACACGTGGAGAGAAATAGCTGTCTGCAGACGGGGCTGCAAAGATGAACTAAGAATGTAAACTTGGAAGGACTAAGAAATCCTCATCTATGTGTGAATATGAATCCAGCTGAATATAGAAGCCTGAGACCTGTACCTGTGAGTTGCCTAATTTGTGTATAGTTGGCACCCTGAGATCCTGTTAATTAGAACAAAACAGTCTGTGCCCTTGTGGCATTTCCGATGCCCCTCTGGAAGGAAGAGAGCTGCACAGAGATCTGAATCCTAGGAGCTGGAAGGGAGCCTTGGAGCTGCAAGTGAGAGGTTCTGCCAAAGCGTCCCCACCGGCCACTGGGCACAGAAAGGGGCGGTGAGGTGAGCTCAGCCTCTTGTCCTGCCACTTGGCATCACGACTTATTGGCCCCTCAAGGTTAGAAAGATGAATTTGAGCTCAATCGGCCTCTGCATCTTCTCTGTGTCTCTGTTTTCTCCTCTGTCTACTGGTTATAACAAGTTTGCCGTGAGGACCAAATGAACTGAGGACAAGCACATCCTGACGACGTTCACAGATGACACAACGGGGTCGGCCTTGCTTTCTTTTCCTCTTCCTCCTCCACCCAGGTTGCGGCACATCCTATCTGCTCGACCTTTGAAGGGGATTCGGAATCTGACCACTTGCACCAGCGCCATCCGCTGGCCCACGCCAACGTGACCTCTTGCCTGGTTTACTGCAATAGCCTCTTAAATGGTTTCTAACACAGCAGCCATGGTCCTGCCCTGAAAACCCAAGTCAGATCCCAACATCTCCCCATAAAGTCCCTCCAGTGGCTCTTGATCTGACGAGAAATAAAAGCCACAAGGCTGTTGTGCAGAGCACGACTGAAAGCTTGGCTCTCGCTCCCCTTGCCTGCTGTATTTTTCTTTATATCCTTCTAGCTGTCTATAGATTTCACATCATTATTTGGTCTTCTTCCGTTATCCACTAATGAATCCACAGTGTCTAGAACAGCGTCTGACACACTGAAGAATGCCAACAAATAGTGAAACGACTAAATGAATGCATGGGGAGCACTTAGAGAAGTTCCGGGGATATGGTGCTTCATACACATTAGGTGCTCGCGGCGGTATTATTTCTCCCAGATCCTGGTGGCCTTTTCGAAGACCTTCCCGGCCTTGTTGATGCCGCACAGTGTACTGCCCTCCGAACTACCACCTGAGCTGGGACGGGGCTCTTTTCCGTCTTACTCCATCTCTCATAGTTCTGTACTCTGCTGCAGGCCCTGATTAAGCTTTCAGGCAATGAAAACATGCATTTATATTTAATGAATTGTTTTGCATTAGGAGGATTGCTGCCATTTTGTATGGGAAAGAACTGGAGTCCTAGGGGAAAGGGTTGGAATCAGACACGGAGGCTCCGCAGTGCTTGTGACAGAAGGTTACCACTCACTAGACCACAAATCCTGTGGACTAGCCTTATCTGGGGACTGCTCCGGGCCATGTTTCATTATGTGGATTACATAAAACATGTCAAGTTGAGGAAGGCTAATATTTATACTGACCCCAATATTATTTATAGTAATATATTAGTATACATAACACTCAGTAATACATGTAATATATAATAGTTTTTTGCTATGAAAGTTAACAGATGCATGAGTACATTTTATTGAAGATGGCTGGCTAATTTGGTACACACACAGAGATATTGGTACATAAATGAATTTTTCATATATTTGCATGTTTGTATGTATCTGGCTATATTCTTTTTTTTTTTTTTTAAGGTTTTGTTTATTTATTTGATAGAGACAGATACAGCAAAAGAGGGAACACAAGCAGTGGGAATGGGAGAGGGAGAAGCAGGCTTCCCGCTGAGCAGGGAGACCGATACGGGGCTTCATCCCAGGATCCTGAAATCATAACCTGAGCTGAAGGCAGATGCTTAACAACTGAGCCACCAGGTGCCCTGGCTATTCTCTTTTTTATTTTTAATTTTTTAAATTTTTTTAAGATTTTATTTATTTATTTGACAGAGAGAAACACGGCGAGAGAGGGAACACAAGCAGGGGGAGTGAGAGAGGGAGAAGCAGGCTTCTGGCTGAGCAGAGAGCCCGATGTGGGGCTCGATCCCGGGTCTCCAGGATCATGACCTGAGCCGAAAGCAGTTGCTTAACCAACTGAGCCACCCAGGTGCCCCTATCCTCTTTTTTTAAAAAAAGGTTTTATTTATTTCAGAGAGAAAGAAAGTGAGAAAAAAAGCAGGGAGAGGGGCCAAGGGGGAGGGACAAGCAGACTTGCACTGAGCGTGGAGCCTGATGCAGGGCTCGATCCCAGGACCCTGAGATGATGTCCTGACCTGAAAACGAGAGTCAGCCCCCAACCTACTGAGCCGCTCATGGGCCCGTGGATCTGCCTATACTCTTATTGCAATACAGAATTTTAAGCTTAGAAAATGTAAACCTAAGGGTAATTACTTCTTTCTGAAAATAACTGGATTAGAGTAGAACTAGTGACCCTCTACACAGAGTAAAAATATTCAAAGTTGAGTATTGCTACCAATACTTCTTGGGATCCATTCCCCCAGGCTTAGGAAAATAGTAAATGTAGACTATCTGTCCCTGAGAATCTGAGTGGCACACTTGTTAAATCCTTTCTTGGGAGTTGTTGTGAGGCCCACTTGTACACATATGCATATATCAAAGTGCTTTGGAAGCACTAAGTACTATATAAATTTAAAGTATTTCTTTGGATAAATTCAGCTGACTTACATTTTGGACAAGCCAGTCAAGCCTATGGGTAAATTAATCTATTCTTCATATTTTCATAGGAGCCCCAGCTATCTAAACATTATATTCAAAGCATCAGTAGTAATAAAATAACAAGAAAAAGAACGCCTGTTAGCACTTCTCACTGTCTATGAAGTGAACAGAAACGTGATGGAGTACTGACATTCATTTCACTTCGAATTAAACACAGCATCACCGCAAGTCCCAAAAGATGATATTAAGTTTTGTGTTTGGGTAATACCAGGAATTCTACAGGCAAGGGTAGAATTATATTTGGTTGGCAAGAAGCCAATCAAAGTTCACACTTGTTCTAGAAGTAGGTGGTCAAAAACTCTGCTCTTGTCATCAAAGCTGTTGACTACAGTTACTTAAACTCTTTGAATCTCAACACTGTTTGTCTTCTTCTTCTTGAAGATAAAACATTAAGAAATGAGATTAAATGAGGTCTAGGGAAAATGATATTAAATTGAAATTGACCTCAGGGAAAAGCAGGTCCAATCAGAGAGAGTACATCAAATAGACACAAAGAACAGAACTGATTTTCCAAGTGGCATCTTTGGACATATACGGTCTTTGATTCCATTTCTTCATGGAAAAAGGGCTCAAGCCAAGGTCAGGAGGAGGTGCATTCATAGCTTTCTGTCTGTTTTCCTCAAAGTACATGCTGTAAATCTCTTAGAGTTCATGGTACATGTTTCAAAGGAAGCCTTCACTTTTGGTGGAAGGAAGTCCTTGCTCCTTGATATGTCTGTTTTCATTGTAACAGTATATAATATCTCTGCCTCTTTCTAATAAATTGAACCACAATTTTTTTAAATGTGTCTGCATTCTGCTAATTTATAAAAAGCAGGATGCTGTCAGATAAAATTTCATGAAAATGATCTATAAACCAGACTGTCAAAAGTGAAAGGTACTCAGGCAGTGCTTTGGGGCAACAGATCCATGGAAACGGCTGGAAAGCGTTCCCGGGGCGGCAGGACAACAGTGTACTAGAGCGGAGCTCACATTTCCTTGATTTGCAAGTTACTGTGAGGTCACAGGAAATCCTGAAATGTTTTCCACATTTTCTTTTATACATTTTATGTCAAATTTCCTGCAATTGAAATCATAAACCCTCCTACTGCTGGAATCTCTTCTGAAGGAAAGGAGATCTTGTGACACTCCGCCATGAACACCTAATAACTCAATTCCTACCAGTGTAACAAGAAACTGAAAGACGGGATTGAAAATGGACTGTGATAAGGCCGGAACGTCAGAGGCCCTAACTCGTTCAAAATGAAAACCAAACCAGTATCATTTAAGACGACTCTCAGAAAGTACATTTAATCCAGTGGCCATAGACTTTTCTTTAGAGTAAGAGATAAAAGAAGAAATGGTAGGCTGTCCCAAAGACGCACCCTTACCATTTCCCCAAATCTCTTCTCCAAAATGTATTTGTGAATTTATGGTCTAATTTTAAAATGGCATCTTCTGTATGGAGATTCTTAACATGATTCAAGCCCCTGACGCCCATATTTTATGGTTTTAACTATGCTTATGAAAGGATAAGTCAGATTTAAGTAAAATGTCCAAGTGTAAAATATTCTCTCAAGATTTATCACTTGCAACCACAGAATTTAAAAGTAGCTTTTAAATGGTCAAATACTATTTTAACATAAATTCAAGCTGAACAATTAAGGCTCGTTAAGGAATACCAATTTTCCAGATTTGTCAGGTCATGAGTTATTAGGACACATTACCTCTCCTGACATGTCGGGGGCCATTGGAACCGTGGGCCACAAAGATGAGTAGATGCCAAAAAACACCACCCAGAGCGCGATGCTGCCCCAAATCGCTATGTGGCTGAACTGTGAAGGAAGGGAATGTGAGACATGAGACTTTCAGGGAGACTGAGGACACACACACACACCACACACACCACACACACACACACACACACACACACACACACACACATACATGAAGCTTTTGTAAATGCCCTCATTAATTTTTGACTACATGCATAAAATATTCCCTATAGGAATTTTTAAATAATGATGTGCATGTGTTTTAACTGGATCTTTCATCATCACTAACGCTGATGTCTTCCCCAACAGCTTGGATGTGTGTGGTACTTACAACTCTTCCCTCTCTACCTCCTTTGTGGATCTCTCTCCTCTGACTCTCCTCCTTTTTATCTGCTCCCATTTATAACCTCCTTTATTTCTGTTTGCAAGCTCTTGCTGGGAAAGGCCAGACACCACCTTGAGAACACCACCTGGATGTTGGTGACTATCCAGCCCACGTTTTGTGGGCCCCTCTTTTCTCTGCACATCAAATTTATTTTCCTTTTGTTTTCTTGGTCTCTCTACTTGGATGTTCTAAAACTAAAAACTAATGTTCTAATATGGAACTTGCTTTATCCTGACTGGATATTAACAAATGTCCGAGGACAAATCTTTTGCTCAAATCACCAGATTTTGTCATCATTTTCCAATGGGTTTTCTGCGGAACGTATCTTGTGACACACTCTACTAAGAAAAGATTCTTAGTCAAGTCTGGAAGCCTCACTCCTTCCTGGGGTAGTCACAGTAATATATTAAGGGCTCTGAAATCCTGTAGTCAATAAACTCAGGTGAGTTTTTTTTTACTCACTGTTTCCAAACTAGACAAACGAGAATTCCCAGTTCTCCCTCCTCCACCCAAGACCCCTCACAAATGAACAGCCCATGCAACAAGGATACAGGGATACGTAAAGTAAGAATGGAGAATGACGATGTTCCTGATAACACATAAGCAAATGTGCCAGGCCTTGGTTGTGGTTGGGATGCTCTTACCCATGTCCAATACGATGTCTCCAATCCCGCTTTCAGACACACGGTTATCACCACAAACTAAAACAATGGAAATGTTATTTTGTTTCATAAATGTGTTAATTCAAATGGTTAAAGTGAGGTTTATAAAGACCAGGCGTTACACCATGAATGAGACTGTGGGACGGGTCAATTATTCACAGCTTGCCTTGTACGTCCAGCACACACACACCCAGGTGAATGAGCCAGGTGCCTGCCCGTGACGGCCATGACCGGTTAGAAGGGCCCAGGAGTGGCATCCCACAGCCATTCTCCTTCCCTGGACGCCCTCCCATTTCATCCACGAGCCTTGTGTGGATTCACTCATGAACGGTGAGTATACATCTTGCAGTAACTTGGATTTTCAAGCTTGCTTTAACTATATATCATCTCTAATACTTAAAGCTCCTACTTTCTGAATTTTAAGGATAAATCCTAAAATTAGTATAACTGGATACTTTGAAACCTAGACACTCTGTCACTTGACTTACTTACAACCCTACAGATCAGGGTATAAAATCCTGTTAACCCCCTCCAGGATGTACTCAGCCGTTATTAGTGCTGAGCCTGCTGCTAATTCGGAAGTTAGGGCACTAGGCTTGGGTTTTCCAGAGCGTACCACAATGGTTAACTAGACTTGCCCTGGAGTCAGATTATTTATGCTTAAGGCTCCACCATTTATAAGGTGCTATTTATTTATTTTGAAAAGATTTTATTTATTTATCTGACAGAGAGAAACACAGTGAGAGAGGGAACACAAGCAGGGGGAGTGAGAGAGGGAGAAGCAGGCTTCCCGCCGAGCAGGGAGCCCGACGCGGGGTTGGATCCAGGGACTCCGAGACCATGACCCGAGCCAAAGGCAGTTGCTAAATGACTGAGCCACCCAGGCGCCTCTATAAGGTGTTTTGGTTAAGGAACAAGGCGAGTGACTTCACAGCTGTGTCTCACTCCTTCATCTGTAAACTGGGCCTGATAAAGGTCACACCTACCACAGACAGCAGAGAGTATAAAATACTAGGCATAGCACTGTAATCTGTTACTAGCTGTTTATAATTAAAAATGAAATTTTAAATACTGTCAGTAGCCAACGGGATTCTGAGCACTTCCAGTAGTTTGCGGTGGTGGAAGTGTGATGCGGGCCTAGCACCGCTGGGCGACAGGTGCCTGCGAGCCTCGTTCCAGTTCAGGTTCGCAAAGAGCGTCAGGGCCTTCCCCATGGGGTGGGAAAGTCAGGCTCAGGTGTGGCATTTGGGCTTTAGCGGCAAGATCTCGAATGGCAAATTAGGATTAATATCTGTACAAGTAAAACTTTTGTGGAAATCTAAGTACTCGTTAACAAGCTATATAAAAAGTTCAAAACTAAGGGATACAGTTTGACATAAAAGTGAAGACAAACAACTCGTGAGGCTGGAGTACCTTAACGTGTCCTAAGAGACATCCCTGCTACATACTCGGATTTAATTTCTAAACTGACTCTATTGAGTACTTCTTTCTGTTTTCACTCGTGTTGTAGGAGACCAAGTTACCAGCGCTCCAAATATATTTTACCTTGCTGTTACACCCTCTGTGGGCTGATGTCAATGGAAAGGAGACCCTCCCCAGAAAATAACTTAATCCCTCTGTTATTTAATGGTCTCAATGTCCCATCACGTAGTAACTTAAACACTTTGATACTCAAACGTCATACTATGGTTTCTCTCCCAACCGAGTCAGCCATGCTGACAGCTGGATTAGCACCCCACCCTTATTCGGGGGGGCACAGAGAAGGAGACGGAATCAGAGGAAGGGATGTCGGCCTGAGAATTCAGTGTTGAAGGTTGTAGTAAACTTACCAGATGCCAACTATGTGACCTTGGGCACTGGCATCCAAGGAGTGCTTTCTTTCTAAGGGAAGAGTGGTTTTAAGATATTTTTTGACCCTTTATGGCAGGAATGGGCTTGTACTCGTGGGTGTGTCCTCTGTAAGTGTCTGGATAGTGACTTAACACAGTGGGTTCCATGCCTTGTGTGAAGGGAACGTCCCCAAAGAGTAATTTCTCTCCCATTTTAGTTCTCACGAGACTCTAGAATCATTACTGGTTAAACACCCAAGAACAGTATGATAATATTTGCCATAAATTCAGGAAAGCAAAAAAAAAATATTAACAAGGGCAGTAAAATAAAAATGAAAAAAAAGAGACAAGGAAGAGAAAAAGGGGAAATTGGGGAGGGTGCTAAGAGGAAGGAATGCTAAAAATAATAGCAACCAAAGTCCTATCAAGTCAGTAAGTTTAAGTGACATATTAGTAACCTAACATAATCTCTTAATAGTCAAAACATCTTATTTCATTTTTACAGGGGAGTGCAAACAACCCCACATTCAGAAATGCTCACAGTTATATTTGACAATAAAATGAGCATGGATGAAAGGATCTGATTTTATACACAAACTAGGCAGAGGCTCTGTACTCACCGTGTAAACAAAGTTTCCCAACAGCAGATAATCAGAGGTTTTCCCATTTCCAAATACATTACCTGCATGACAAGGAGAGGCTTATTAGAAATGGAAACCAAAGAGACTCTTCCAGAATTCTTTCAAGAA
Source organism: Spilogale gracilis (assembly GCA_004023965.1). Lineage (NCBI taxonomy): Eukaryota > Metazoa > Chordata > Mammalia > Carnivora > Mephitidae > Spilogale > Spilogale gracilis. Next base: position 20,456 of record PITA01008888.1, on the reverse strand, counting down.
TAAATCAACTTATAATTATGGAGCAAAAGAAGGAGAACCAACCATCACACCATGGAATCAAACTAGGCTAATTACAAAAAAAATTATAAGAAATCTCACAAAGTTGCCATAAATGTGGGTCATAAATTAAAAACAATTTTCTAATAGCCAGTATGAAGGAGGAAACCTGACTTATTAACCAATTCACAGGATCCATGAGGTGGGGAAAAAAAATCAACTAATTGTTCAGGGAAAGCCTAATTCTATGGGCATTGAGACAAGAGAAAACATCCTGAACCTTAATAAAGAACTTTGTTGACAATATAGATGAGGGTCTCAGGGAGCCTTCTTACTTTCTCTCAATGAAGTTGTTGGTATCAGACCAAAAGGGATTCATAAATGCAAATCACAGAAGACCGAAAAGCACCAATAAGCTTCCAGGCATATGACTCTTGGAAGGTTTGGATGAATTTAGGCACATATTGTCAAGTATTTTGTTATCCAGCAATGACTAAGAACTGTGGGTTTAGATGAAGGGTGTGATAGCTAACAAAAACAATGATTACTGACAAAAAGATAAAAAATTAAAAATAACTGTATAATTAAATCTTTGGCATCAAGGAAAATTAAAAACCCATGGCATACACAGTACAATATCTTACTTATGCAAATATTCAACAACATTTATTCAAAATCTTGTATGTAGAGACAAACGACATTAGACTAAATTATGGAATGAGACAGGTGCTGGTATGAAGAGAAGAAATAGTCAGGTGAGTCTGGGGGATGCAGAGCAGGCTGAGTTCTGTGGCTAGTTGTGTCATGTTGGTTTATAGCCAATTTCCAAAGGAACTCAGTTTCTTCACTCAAAAGACAGAATGAAACTACCTACTCCCTAGGAGGGATTTTGACATTAAAATGAGGTTTCCTATGGGAGACGCCAAGCACAGTGTTCCCATGCTGGGTGTGCATTGCAGAAACCGCAGGATGTGACGCTACCCACCTCAAGAGTTTTTGCTTAGAAGTAGTCAGGAAGAGCTGGTAAGTAGAAATCTAGGTGGCGGTATTCCCTGATCAAGGATATAGGATTGGATGCGCTATGTCCTTTTTTTTTTTTTTTTAAAGATTTTATTTATTTGAGAGAGTGAATGAGAAGGGGGATGGAGGGGTAGAGGGGGAAGGAGAGGAAGAAGGAAAGAATCCCAAGCCTACTCAGTACAGAGCCTGACACGGGACTTGATCCCATGACCCTGAGATCATGTCCCAAGCTGAAACCAAAAGTTGGATGTTCAGCTGACTGAGTCTCAGGTGTGCCTTGATGTGCTATGTCTTCTGAACACACTGTTAACAAACTTGTATCTGCCATGATTCTGCAAACTTCTATACAAGCAAATGAACATACTCAGAAATCTAAGAAATAACATCTCACAATCACGCCCTGACTTCCATGTCTTTACATTGGCCCTTTAACCAGTGTATATGTTATCAAAAATAATCATATTAGGGTCCAAGTAAGCCTTCTGGTCATGACTGGTTCATCATGAAGAAGCCAAAGATTCATTTCAAGATCCCATTGAGAAAGAAATTAAAGAGCCTAATGTAGAGTCTGTCAGATTCAGCATTTGGACGATTCAGCTAAACCATTCATTTTCATACTTTCTGGTCTCTAGACTCCTTTATGCTTAGAAATTATTGATGATCCCCCCAAAACTTTTGTTTATGTGATTTATAGCTGTTGATATTTACCAAGTTAGAAATTAAGGTAGAATATTAAAAAATATGTACTGATTTATCTAAACATAAATTTATCTAAAGATAATAGTAATAAACCCCATCCATAGAATATAAACAGACTTCATAAATAGTATTTTCCCAAACAAAAAAGGTAGTGAGAAAATCGGCCTTGTTTTAGAGTTTTATAATCTCTTTAATGTCTTGCTCTAGAGAAGGCAGCTGGATTCTCATACTCTGGTTGAAATATATCAGGGAAGTTCAAATTCACAGAGAGACAGATTATAAGAGAGGAGTGTTTTAATAATTTTTTTTTTCCCGAGTGTGGATATTCTTTGACAGTACATCAAAACTCAACAAGTCATTTCTTAAAGGTCTGTTATAGTGGGAAGCCTGAAATTGGACCATGAACTTATAGTCCCTCTATTACATTGAAACCAATGGCTCCCCTTGATGCTTTGCGTGGGTCTTCAACTCTGGCAGAATTCTGGGACCTCATGACAAGTGCAGCTCACAACTCGAATGGTGCACAGGCCATCGGGCCTGGTATGACTCTCACTGGTGTGTAGAAGGGCTTTCTGTTCACTTCCCCTTGTGTCACACAGAATATTCATGAGATGTGCATCAGGTTGCAAGATGGACATTCGAGGGGCATTCTAAAGTGACACCTGCTTTTGTTGTTGTTTGTTTCTTTCCTTTTTTCTTTAAAGATTTTATTTATTTATTTGACAGAGAGAAACACAGCCAGAGAGAGAACACAAGCAGGGGGAATGAAAGAGGGAGAAGCAGGCTTCCTGCTGAGCAGGGAGCCCGATGTGGGGCTCGATCCCGAGTCTCTGGGATCATGACCTGAGCCGAAGGCAGTCGCTTAACCAACTGAGCCACCCAGGTGGCCCATGAAGGCAGATGTTTAACAACTGAGCATCCAGGTGCCCCTTGTTGTTTCTTTAATTGGGTGCATGACAGAGAAGAATATCGTGCCCACGAGTGTACTGAACCATTATTTGTGCCAAGACACCAGCAATTTTACCCACTCTTGCTTTTGAATCAGCTGCAAAACAGAAAAATAGTATCTGGATAGTACTATACAAATTTTGAAATTTTGACCTCAGGTACCCCAAAAAGATCATCATGGGTATTTATAAGGGTGTCTATAGGCCATACATTGGGAACCACTGAAGTGAGTGAATCAGTACTTATATATTTATTATGTTTATATATTATATATTTAGCTGCACTTTATATACTCTTACATTTCTTGTGTATCCTATCCTTTCAAAAGCCAAAAAAATGCAAAAACCTCTCCTTATGTAAAAATTAAAAACAAGGCAAAAAATCCAACATGCTCCTGAACATTAGAATGTTAAAATATAATTTATGCCACACATCATTGATGTCTTAAGAAGAGAAAGCACGTGTACTCTGGACTGGGTTGGATTTGTGTTCTACAGGTGGCCTATTTCATGAACTGCTCCCCCACTGAAGGTAGTGGGCTTGGGCAGTTCCCCGGACAAAAAGCAAAGAGAGCCCTAGGATCTGCTCTCCCGGAGCTGGAGTCACTTGGGAACTCCTTTTAAACCCTGTCTGTGAAGATGTTTTACGCACTATTCAGCTGTAGATACTTTTTGATATTAAATTTCCTTTTTCTAGTTTAGAATGTTGAAATAGCAAGCAATGGACATGCCTCGTCTCTCATACCTATATTGATTTTGCAATCTGAAAATAAACCTTACCTAGAGAAGTTGTCTAAGGTCCTATATTATACCCTAGAGTTTAATATCCCATGGCTTCAAAGAGTGGAAACAATCTAAATGTCCATCAACAGAAGAATGGATAACCAAAATGTGGTGAATCTACACAAGGGAATCTCATTCATCCATAAGAAGGAGTGAAGTACTGATTCCTGCTGTAACGTGGATGGACCAAGGCCACATATTCCAGGATTCCCTTCTTATGAGACGTCCAGAAGAGGCAGATTCACAGACAGCAATCACTGGCTGCCAGGGACTCGGGGCGAGGGATGATGGGGACTAAGTTCATTATGGGCTGATAGAAATGTTCTGGCATTGGATTGTGGTGAGTTGGTACAATCCTCTGAATATACTAAAAACACTGAATTGTACAATTTAAAAGGGTGAATTTAACAGCATGTGAATTATAGCTCAAAAAAAAAAAAAAAAATCCACTGTGGTTCTCCGGGCCTACTGGAGTCAGTAGGCTGTATTTTAATTGGATTTTCTTACCACTCATTCCCATGACTTAGGATATGAGAAGTATTTTTGTGTACCACCAGAGAAATTAATAAAGAAATGAGATGACAATCTCTGATCAGGACACAAAGAGACTGCCCTCCTTGTAACACTCACTGAACGCAGGCCCCGTGCCCCCATTAACTCACGCACAGGTTCCCAAGTGCTGACGACAGCCTAGGCTCTGTTCTAAGTCCTGCAAATACAACGGTGGACTACAATGACCATTCTCTGCTCTTCGGGAGCTTTGATTCTAACAGGGGAGAGAGACGAAAAATGAGTGAATGCTTCACACCCTGATAAGCGAAGTTATCTTAAAGAAGATGAAGGATAATGAGGGGAAGCCACGGTGGAGCAGAGGAGGCAGGGTCCGCTGTGGGTGCACAGGCCTGAGGGAGTGAGGTGGGGAGCTGGCTGGAGCATGGAGGGGGCAGGGGGTGCGGGGTAGGGTTGGGTAGGACATGACAACTCAAGTGGCGGGATTAACTACAGGGAGCGCTGTGCATTTCGCTCCAAACTTGACAGAGAGAGGCACCTGGTCTGATTTACATTTTGCAAAGACCATCCTGCCTGTGGAGAACACACTGTAGGTAAGCAAGAAGGGACGGACGACACACTTTTCTGTGGGCCATCGTTAACCCACAGCCAGTGGCAAGGTAAGAGCCATGCTTCTAGAGACGGACAGATGCTCCGGTGGGCTATGTGTCCTGTCTTTAATTCCCGTAGTTTGGGAGCAGAGGCACGGAGCAGCTGGCTGCCTTCCTCAGGATCTCAGGGGAAGGTCGGCTCGGGGGACACAGCATCCTAGGAAATCTCTTTTGTCGAGTGGCTACTTCATCATTTTTATGGGCACAGGAAATTCACTGGGCTCCCCTCTCTCAAAACTGACAGAGTAAAATCACTCCCTCAAAACAAGCAGAGGAAAAGCATCCACTCCAAGATGAACATAAAAACTTTTTAAAAAATCTCATTCAAAACATTGGCTCATGTATACTTGAAAACACGAGCATTTCTGATCAGGTTCAGTATAAAGAGTTTGGTGCAATAAATGGTAAAATAAATGAACTACATAAAATATTAGCACTATTGCCTTCAAACTATACATCAATGGAAGGGGGAAAAAAAAAACAGCCCGAAAATTTAACTCTCTGCAAGTTTGGAAAACATGAGAAGTAGAGAAGAAAGGCTTTGCATATATTAAATCACTTTGCTCCCCAAGGAATAATAAAAATCTCTAAAGTGTGTACAGCTTTGGATGCATGTATTTTAGGTTAAGGAAAACAGCATAAAATGAAACTGCTATAATTTTTAACCTATATTGACAATGAGTTATTTTCGTAAAAAGGTAAAAAGTCATCTCGTAGCCTTCATATCCTTTCTACTTACCATACTGAAGGGCTTTTAGTGGAAACCAAAACAGAATAACTGAGTGGAAGAGGCCATTTAAACAATGAACCCAGAAAACCTGAGGGAAAACAAAAATCCATGAGAACCATTTGCGATAAACTAGCTCTGTGAACCCTGACCTTTCTTTTTATCTGTGAGCTAGATTCACAAAACGTGTTTCTGTCGGGCCACCACTGTGAATTAATAGAACTGACAGACACTTTCTGCCTCTTAGACCTTCATGGGTCATTTATTTATTTTTATGTTTCTCAAAATGTTTTTTCAGCTTCACTGAAATTTTTTTTTGCTTTTTAAAGACCAAGTATTAAAAGTTTAAATTTCTGCCTGAAAAAGAAAACAATATTTAAAAGAAATGTAGATGCTACAATTCTTTAGGTGGGACTATTTTCGTAATTCTCGAAGAATAGACTTTTGAAAAGACTGTAATTTGGTGAAATCCCTACTTTCTCTTTCCCACATGCAGTGAAAGTGTACACTTTTCAATGGTAAGAATATAATGCATTCTCTCTCTCCCCGCCCACCCCTCTCCACACACATGCACTACATACCAAAAATAACAGGTCTACCATTTAAGTCGTATAATTTCTTAGAGCACTGTCACTATGACTGAATGAATTTACAAAAGGCTTCCATAGTTTTCAACACCTGTCAACACCGAACTTCCTATAATTATAACATTATTGAATAGTTATCACTTTTCTATATCTATTGTATTTTAAGAGCCAGACAGCATGTATCGCTGGTACTTTCTTTGTGGCAGAAGTGTGAAAGATTAAGTTATAGAAAAACCTATTTAGAATTCCTACAGCCCTTTGAAAAGTTGCAGTTTTGTCATTTAAAAGTGCTTCCTGCAAGCAAAACTCACGCTACATAAAATTGGCATGTATTAATAGTTTGAAGCTGTTCAAACAACAGAAATTAAGTTGCCTGCCTCCCAAAATTTTCCACCGTGATCTCAGCCTCCTTTGTTAGTTCACTCAGTCACACTGGATTGTATGATCCAATTTACGCTCCAATACGTTACACATTTGAACTTGTGTTACTCATTAACCTTTGTCTCTTCTCCTCACTATGTCATTACCACAAGTTTTTATTTGACAGAAAGCACAGGTGGGTGCAAGAAAAATTAGTTCTACTTTTCCATTTTCCTGACCGATACTTATTGTCACATGCTAATCCTTTAACCCCTGTCACGACCTCAGAACCTCCGACCCTTTTTACCATAACAAACGTAATCATCATCATTCAGGGGAACAATACTTCTACACTGGGGACCCACAGCAACTGCTGTGTATACAACTATGCATTTTGTCGCCATTTGTCCCTGAATTTTAAAACACTTAGAAAGGATTTAATCAAAGATTTTTCACTGAAATCATTAGAAAATCCACATATGCTATAAAAAAATGGTTGGCAACTTATGTATAAATATTCCAAGGAAAGAGAAGTTGCATAATCCATTCGGGCTGATCTGATGACTTTTCAAAACACATGGGTTCCGTAGATAATGAAATACTTTGTAAACAACAAAAGAACAGCAAAGGACACAAGGAATGCTGCTTACACATCAAAACTACAGAGTGCCTTTTCCCTGCCTGCAAGACTGTCCAAGCTGCCAGTGTGCTAACGGTATGAAAAGATGTGACTTTCCAGGAATGGCTTTGGATAATTCTGTGACGATCAATTTATGTTTATAAGCAAGAACACCATGGCCAAGTTTGTGGCTGGGAAGTTAATTCTTGAGAGAGCATTATGGAGCTCGAGCTATGGTAGACTGGATACTTGTGGCTTTGATACAACTGTTCAGGTCAGCGAGAATTACTCGCTGTATGCCAGGAGGCCTGGAACTTTCTCAGCTCTCAAATCACCTTTTCAGGAAAACAGGTGCTCACAGCCATTGTATCCGTCTGCACTGTGTCTTACCATCCCTTGAGAATACCCACCACACATAAAAAACATTACAGGAAGGTGGTGCGATTTAATACAAACTGGACATCATAAACAAATTTCTAAAATCCCCAAATAAAACATTAAAAAATAAAAGCACAGATATGGCATACTGTTGCTACTAATCATTTTAAGAGACAAAGATACTTTTTAGAACCAATGGTCTAAGAAATTTCTCAACCTTTTCTTTTTTAAATTAACCAAGTTCAGTTATTTAAAACAATGCTAACAAGTTGCCTGTGCACGCCTGGGCATGCCTGCATAGTGAGGCCAGGAAGAGTCTGAAGTTGGATGACATCAACCAGGTGCTGTCATTTACAGCTTCGAGGAGCTGAAGCACCTGTCTGCTTTATTCTCTTGGTATCCTGAGAATAAACATCTGAGAGCTTTGCAAATTAATACACAATAAAAATATAGTTTCAAAACAGCATCTGCCTTGACTGTTACAAAATTAAACATTTTTTTTTCTCTCTAAACAGAAACCTGAATTACTAAAAAATGCCCTTGGAAAGACTTCAGAAACTAAACTTGGAGAAAAATGAGATGTTTTTGTTGTTGGGATGAATAAACACCACAGACCCCAAGGGATGACAATCAGTCCATGATGTGTTATGTAGGATATAAACTCAGAATGTGATTTGAGATAAAATGTCAGATATTTTATCTTGTATTTAAAATTTAATGGCTTGGAAATACTGAGTATTAGGACTAAATGAGTTATAGACCGGAGACTATTGTGCAATCTAATATTCTAATGAGGTCAAAGTGATTTTGCAAAACAGAAAATTAATAAAGAATGATATACCCCCCACTTTACACATGTAAAGACAGACCCTGTTGGTCCTGGATGACTGACCCCTGCAAGGAGTGAGCCTTTCCCTACAACACTGCAAAGACAGAAAGTCCAGGGGCCAAAAGAATGCTCATGTCTGTCTTTCAGACCCAATTTACTGCTGCCTGGCAAACCCTAGTGAACTGTGGTTATGCATTAATTTTGTAAGAAAACAAATAAAAACCCTTGAGTCCATATCAGAACCTTTGGCAAATCTGACTTGCAACGGTCAGAACCCCAGACTCTCTTTCCTCGGCTTTGGAAGACCAGATGCCCCATGAAATTACAACAATGAAGTGAGACCCACTGCCCGCCCCAAACGTGCCAGGCCAGCGTGGCTTACCTTGGTATTGAAGTCCAGGGCATTCTGAGATGTTTTGTATAGCTCAGGATACTTCAACATATTCTCTTTTCTGCATGATCTCTCAAAAATTCCGAGAGTTAAGGGTGGCATGGCTGTAAACATCTAAAGGGCACACACTGGTCATTACTCCAAGTGGCCTAATGCAGGGAGAACTTAATCTCTATTTAATAAAACAGGAAGAAGCAAATGTCTTAAACTCACCACATTATAAAGACCGATACACCATCTCTCGAAGAGGATCTGTCCAGAAAAGCCGTTAACAAAGGCAAACCAGATCTAGGAAGAGAACAACCCCAAACCCCCAAATTAGAACACAAAAGAACATAAATGCACTGCGTAGAATCCCAAAACTCAACCGCTGCATAATAGCAGTATTAGCATAGAATTTTCACAACTTTCTTGAAAATGGCATTTCTCTGTTCTGCTTTCTAATTTGACAGATGCTTTCAGAAAGTATTTGTTATTTAAGTCAGAATCATATTAATAGGTAATCATACATTTAAAAAAATTAAATATAACCTTATTTTCTTAAAGGCAGTTTAGGGAATGGAATATATTTTGTCATTATAGTTTTAGGGCTTTAATTACTTTTTAAAAGATTTATCTCTTGGTAATTAAAGAGAGAAATATCTCTTGATAATTAAAGAGACAAACTGTTGTTTTGATTATATAAAATAACACATTTGTTTAGAAAATGAAATGATTTCCTCCAATAATATAATCACAGTTTTCTTCTGTGTTGGCTACATTCATACACATCATTTATACACTCACAGATTTATCTTACTGGAAACATACTGTATATATGTCAGGTCCTGATCCTTTTCCTCTTAACATTATATAATATACATTTTCTTAAGTTGTTACATATCCCTTAAAATGAAATTAGTAGATATATATCCTCTACAGTGTGACTATTTTGGGATATTTAGCTTGCTTCCAGTTTTTGCCATTATACATAATTCTGAACTAAATATTCTTGTACAGAAATCCTATACATCTCTATTTTCTAAGGATAGATTTTTTTTTTTTGGTAAATAAAAGCTTTATTAAGGTATAACTGATATACAAAAGACTGCGCACAGTTAACGTATACGATTTGGTAAGTTTGAACATATGGGTACACTTGTGAAACTATCACTATAATGAAGGTAATATACATATCCATTACCTCCAAAAATTTTCTTGTCCCCCTCTCTTTTAAGGATAAATTCCTTGAAGTAAAATTGAATTTGTATATTAAAAGTAGTTGGTCACTTGAATTTATGCTTTGATTAAGAATAAATCTTCAAGTAATAAAGCATAATGCTATTCTATATTTTGCAATTCTCTTAAAAACAGCAGCCTTAACTTTGAATACAAAATGAAAGCTAATTAAAAACAAGGCAAAACAATTCTCTCTAACATGCTTAAGACAAACAGAAAATTAAAGTGAATATTAGTTGGTCAATAATACATAGATTACTTTTAGGAAAGCAGATCTAAATGTAATTAAAAATCAAGTTGAACTGGAAGAGTAAAAATTTTAGCCCTGCAATGAGATTACATAAACACATACACAAAACCAAAGCATAACAACAATTAACAACAACAACAACAACAAAACCTGCTGGAGGGAAGCAGTCTTGATGTGCCAGTCAACAGAATTTTTGAATCAGAGTTGCAGGGACTTTGCTACACTTCACGTTTCATTTAACCTCATTATGGAAGCATGAATTGCTACAAATTCACCATTTATCAATATGTACCCAGGCTGGCCTCCCTATGAACAGCTTCTGTATCCACATTGATCTTTTTCCTTTTTATGGTGGAAAGGAATGATTGAGCATATATAAAAACGAATGTCTGCTTCATGAGATGGAAAAGAAAACAAAGCCGCAATAGCACATGAAAAATAAGTCCAATTTGTGTTCGGGTTGTAACACACATTACCAACAACAATAACAGAAGCATAGGAATCGGAGTCAAATCTGAAATTCTCGCTTGCTTTGCTCCATCTATTTACAGAAAAAAACTGAACATTTGCCCCAGACAAGGAGCCAGGTCATTCATTTGGGCATGCTTTAAAACAACTTAGCATGTTTATGCGAAGTTAAGTTTATTCCTTCGGGGGTGCTGCTGACTTTTTTTTTTTTTTTTTTTTTAAGCGTTTAAGAAGATACAACGTGACAAGATGGGCTTTAATGCTCTCTATTGTGTTTTCACATTTAGCCTTTTTCAGATGTGGATTATTAAACATATATTTGTGATACTCTGGGCGATGGTAATGTTCTCCCTGAAGGGGACTGCGACTTATTGCAGCAACACACACTAAGAATGGAAAGTAGAATGGAAAGAGGTGGAATTTCTAAACACAAAGTTTCAAATTATGGCCTCACTCGTCTATGAAGATATGGTCCCATCACTGTTCGTCTGAAAAAAAGATGCATACCAAATTATCTAATGGATAGGGTTCAAAAGGTTAGAGCCATAAATGTATCTGCAATCATCAATGGTATATACAATGAGAAAATTATGTTAAATGTGTGTGTGAGGATTTGTAAATGGGAATGTTTTCCTAGCCTCGTATGTAACATTTGGTGCAGATTCAAATGCCACTATGAGCTTGAAATTTAAGAACCTCCCTCAAATCAAGGAATGTTTATAGAAAGTTTAACATTTAAAATAGTTTGCAAATAAATGAATATGTCTGCATTCAAAGTTCATTTAAAAATGCCTAACTGAACTGCTTTATGAAAAAAATGCAGAAATTTTTAAGTGGAAAGCTATCAACACATTTTTACCTTTTTACTTCTCTTATTGAAAGGTATGTGAACATGTTTTTACAAATTATCTTCCTGCACTGAAAAATTCTTATTCTAATTTCATTTTTTAAAGAGGAGACATGACAGAATATGAATAGAATCCTTCAATGTAGTACCCCACACCTGTACACAAATATTTTGGCATTCAAATTTACATATTGTAGAGGAGAAAAAGAAGGTCTTTGATAGGGAAGAAGTCTGCGGAAAGGCTGATTTCAAGCTAGTCTAATATGTAGTGAAAAGATATAACAGAAACACATCCTGTACTAAATAAAACAACACCTAAATGGCAGCCTGTCCTTTGACTCAACCAGAACCATGGATGCAGACAGATAATACAAGTCTTTCTGGGGAGGTATGGAGATTATTTAAATTCACAAGAAATCCATATCCCAGCATAGCAAGCTTGGAAAGTATCACCTCTTTGACTTTAATGAAAGCGAACACTCCACTGTTTTGGGATCTTACCAGAAAACCTGGATGCGATCAATCATTTGAAAGAAAAGGTCCTGTTTTGTTAGGAAAGAGTCAGATATTTCAGAGGAAAAAAAAAATCCCTTTAGAAAGAGCCAGTGGTTTCAATGAATACCTTGGGCTACTACTGGGCGGCCAGCACGAGTAAGTATTTTATACTGCACCTGCCAAGTCTGTATTGGTTTATTTGGCTGTAATTTATGGCAATGGAGGAGCTAGATAGTGACATTCCTGGTGCTACAGCAATGGGAAAAGCACTTGTTGCCAATAATCTATGAAACCCACAGTGTTCCAGGCCATTCCTCTATTGGCAAAGAAACTTGAGACCTGCCGTTCCTGGTATTATTTTCTGAGTTCCATGTCCCAGCAGAGGCGTGGCTGTTGAAGCTTCGCAGACATTTCCCTCATGGAGCATTTCTGCATATTAAACAGCAGCTTACAAACAGTCAATGAGTCCTTTGCTCCCACGCCTGATCAGCACAAAAAACTGAAAAGGGAGATTCGAGACTGGCAGTTGTCCTCACTAGAGACACCCAGCGATGTGTTCTCTATTCACTCATGGGAATGACATGAGCCATTAACATCGGCAGAACTTGTTTTAGCTGGCAAACGTTGGCTATCTGGGAATTGATTTAAAAGGTCAATTCCTTTCCAAGACAGTTGAATTATATTCCAAATATATTTCTATAAAGCGCTTAAAGAAAAATACCTCAAAAATGAGATTTCCCATAGAGTTTAGGACTTACTTCCTTTACCATGTGTAAAGAATTTGATCAGTGCTAAATATCTCATGAAGAGGCTTTAAATTCAAAGCCAAGTGAAATTTAGGGCTAATCTACCACAAATCGCCCAACTCTGGATCTGAAATAGGCATGCAGTTTTAGTCTTTCATGTGAGTTTAATGTATTTTATTTCTCCCATTAGTACATAAGTTTTGCCTGCTTCATAGTTGACTGTCAAATAATCTACGTTTTTAAAAAGCAACAAGTTATGCACGCATTTCATTTTACAAACTTAAATTTTTGTAAGCAGATTAACTGTGTCACTTGCCAGTGGCTTTGAACTCCCGGTATCTTCGAAGGTATTTGTAAATAGCTGTATAAACTGATACTCTTTTTTAATATCAGTGTTTAGGATGAGAAGAAAATATAATTAAGAAAAACTAGAACTATAGAGAGGACCGGGACTCAAAAATTATTATTTTAGAAAAGAATCACAAGTTTACAAGTACAATGAAGAATGTATCTGCTTTTGGATCATCTAACCTATTTTATTATTTTATTATTTTATTTTTATTTTAGTTTAGTTTTTTCCATCTAAGCTATTTTAGAAGTGCATTTTGCTTTAAAACATACACTATTCCAGACAAAATTCAGCAGTAATGAACAATAAGCTCATAGATTATCCTGTTTATATCTCACTTGATTATTTTACCTAATGGGTTGTAACCTAATTATAGCATTTTGTGACTAATAAATGAAACTGTCTGCATGCTTTGAAACTAAATTTCAATTTTCCTTGCTTGTCTCAGAAGAACTATCAAGGAGATAAGCATTCTGACCGAGGCATAAGGAATGGCTGAAGGAAACAGAGGCTCCCAACTAACGATCAGTAGCGTGAATGTGAAATCCACTCATTTTGTCTTTGTTTATAGTGTTACTTCTCTGGTGTAAAATATGAGATATTATTTCCATACAGCAAATGGTTAGGTTGTGTCTCTCCGGACAGACGTGTAGAAACAGCAGATTGGAGGGCAAAGTGGCAGAAGAAGATGTCTGTGAGGGAGCTCTGGGCGGATTTACGAGGGTGTGGGGCAGCTCCTCAGACGGGAGTGGGAAATGGTGTTCTCAACAAGCTATTAGGGCCCTTATCACCATGCTGTGTGCAGCAGCAAAGGGAGCAAGAGACTGAAAACACCTACAAGAGTTTAAGTAGTATAAGTACAGCTTATGATGATAAAATGGCTGTATGTTAAAAAAAAAAAAAAAGGTAAGTAACTTCTCTATCATGCCTTGGTTAATAATTTAGTTCAATATATCCACAAATGATGTATGCTGTCCAGTATGGTAGCCATGGCCATATAAGGCTCTTGCACACTTGAAATATTATTAGTCCAAAGTGAGATGTGCTAGTAGTATAAAATACACACTAGATTTTAAACAGTATGAAGAATGTAAAATATTGTATTAATATTTAGTGATCACATGTTGAAATGGGCATTTTGAATATACTAAAATATAGGAAATGTCATTTTAAAATTAACCTGGGCTTTAATTTTTACTTGCTAAGGTGGTTCTCAGAAAATTTAAAATCACACATACGGCTTACGTTGTATTCTATTGGCAAGGTCCGGGAGGACAGGACCTATTCTTGATTTACTTTGTCGTCGCTGAACTAAGCCTGGTGCCTGGCAGGTGCTGCAAAAATGTTTCTAAAACAATGCCTCCTTATAGAGGTGACCTCCTGCCCTGGATTAAGTGTTAATTTTAATGATAATGTTATAGATAATGCCAGAAAAGGAATATAGAAATTTGTTGCCATCCAGACATAGGAACTGATTATTCTGATAATTTTTAGACAAATCCCTCATTATCTGCACTCTTGTTACCTACCAACCAACTCAGAAGCCAAACAGGTCTGGAGAGCAAGGGATACTTGCAGATAAGTAAGTTAGAAACACAGTAAGAACTAGGAGATGATCAATACAAGCAAAAGTATGTGTGTATCCTTCCTGATTCTACCCCTTAGAATTACCATCTTCAATTTTATGTCTGTTATTCACTTATTTTCTTTTTAAATAGTTTTCTACGTGTGCATCTTTAAACAGTGCATTGCTTTCTCTAGTATGGTCTTGAGCTATTAAAAATGCTATGTAGTTTGTGGTCTTTTTTTTAAAAGTTTTTATTTATTGGGCGCCTGAGTGGCTTGGTTGATTAGGCATCTATCTTTGGCTCAGGTCAGGATCACGGGGTTCTGGGATCCTGCCCCATGCTGTGGAGGAAGGTTCCTGTTCAGCGGGGAGCCTGCTTCTCCCTCTCCTCTCTGCTCATGCTCTCTCTCTCTCAAAAAAATAAAATCTTTTATTTACTTATTTGAGAGAGTGAGAGAGAGAGAGAGAGAGAGAGAGAAGAGAGAGAGAGTGCACAAGCTGGGGGAGGGGCAGAGAGAGAAGCAGGCTCCCCATTGAGTAGTGGCCCAGATACAGAGCTTGATCCCAGGACCCTGGGATCATGACTTGCGCCGAAGGTAGACACTTAACTGACTGAGCCCCCAGGTACCCCAGTTTGTAGTCTCTTAAAAACTGAAAACATTACTTCATTAATTCCAATTCCACATACCTTACCCAGACAATCTAACATTTTCAGTCAGAAAGTTCAACATTCATCGTTCTCTGTGGCCAACAGACTTCAACGTGTTTGAAAGTCATAAGAAGTGGGCAAACGAAGGGGTCACTAAACCAACAAGAATTTTCTTTAAACATCATCCACCTGACAAGGATTTTAAACTTAACCTGCAATTACCTCAATAATATAGAGGACTATATTCTTGTAGAAGCAGTACAAAATGCACTTGGAGACTCTGTTATAGTTCCAGGCACCGTGCACCATCAATAAATTCTTCAAGTACTTGAACTAAAATAAAAGGGGAAGAGAATTAATAGGGAGAAGAATTAGTATTTTTCTCTTCATCAGGTCAGCTGAGACTCATGCAGTACTCTGCAGAAAGGCTGCTTTACCTGAGCTATGGAGTAATCAGAAGAATTAGCTGCCTGAAGGCCTTCGTTGCCGCTTATACCGACCCCGACATGCGCCGTCTGTATCATGCTGACGTCGTTGGCTCCGTCGCCGATGGCAAGCGTTATGACTTTGACTTGTTTCTTAACCATTTCAACAACTTCTGATTTTTGAAGAGGAGAAACCCTTAAATTAGAACAAATTATCAATTAGCACCGCTTTCTGAAAATAAGGAATTTTGAAATGTCATTGTCTTGAAGGATAAAAGAAGCAAAAGATCCAAAAGAAGAGTTCTATGAAATGCCATTCTGGAAGAGTCTTAGGCTTGCACATGTTCAGTTCCCTGTTGACCCGGTTGCCACTTTAAGGGAAGAGTCAAGTCAAAGCAGCAAATCTATAGGCGATAGGGAGAAGCCACAGTGCCCTGCTGAACGTCATTTTACCGGAATGGTTGCATTAATTTGTTAAGGAAATAACACTGGAATTTAGAAATTTTAAATTCTGTATTAACTAAATCCCATACTATACCTGGGAGATAAAAGTTTTGAGCCTCTGTAAGCAGATCTTAGATAATGCACTAGATCTACATTTAAAACAACTTAGAAATCAAATTAACAGTAGGGAACCGGCTAACCTCCTGATCTGTTCTCAAACACCATGAGGAATTGACCCAGATTAATGCCAAATGCCTGATTACATAGTCCACGTGCCTCAATTTTCTTCCAAAGGTACTAAGGGCCAAGTGGGATCAAGCAACCTTTTATATAAAGACATGGATCAGGAAGAGAGAACACCAGCATCTGTATAAAATCGTATTTGTTATTAACGCTGGATCAGTGTATCAGACTTTTAAAAGGCACTTACAAAATAGACCCCAGAGGGATAGCTAAGTTATGGAACAAATAAAAATTAATAAAAATTAAAAAAAAGGGACCCCATGACAATGAGGGAAGTGTTCAAAGACAGCCTGCATCAGCGCCATCACTGAACAGTGAACTGAGTCATTGAGCTATGAAGACAGTAATTAAATATGAAGAAACAACTAACACCACAAAAAAATATTCAGAATCTCAAACAGTAGACCCAGTGCAAAGTAGGTTCTTTGCTCTACATCACAAGTTTGTATGCTTATGAGTTAAATGTTTTCTGTGTGTATATTTTACTTTTTATGAATCTACACTTCAATCAGACATCTCTCTTTAGGTAACCAACTGCGTGTCAGACACATCAGATGGGGGACTTCTACTGTTTCTTGAATCTTCTTCCAAGCCCATTGTCTGCTGTTAGCTTATGGATGCTCCTGCTAGTAACAGTTGAAAGGTAACTTTGGGGAGGCCTCCCAACATATCAACATCTTTAAAGCGCGTGTGTGCACACGTATGCACACACGCATTGTTCTTGCCAGGGAGATTAACACTCCGTTTTTAACACCTGAGTTAACCACACTCATGAAGTTGGTGAAGGTCTTTAACCAATTTTAATTTGGGGGCATTGAAAATTGTAGTGTCAGGCATAGAAAATAGTGGTTGGTTGTAATAGCCAGGAAGAAAGAAAACAGAGCTGAGTCCAGCTCTTTTCGGATGTTGCTTTAAATCACTACTATTAGCTCACCATGCAGAGATTTCTCCTTTATTACACAGTCAGCCAATGAAAAAAAAAATACCACTGTTTTCTAGCTCCACCAATCCCATGGTGTGACCTCACAGTTATTACATTGTGAGCCTGTGAAACTGTGAAGGGAATTTGATGAATGTTTTCAAATGCTTCTCTCTTTTCATGTCCACTTCCCACTTGCTGTTTAGATCATTTCTTGGTGAGCATTCTTTTTTGACATTTACTAAATGTTAGCTGTAGTCCATGTTTGAAACATTGGCCTAGAGCCAGGGGGCTTACCAATTTACATTAGTCTATTAAGAGAAATTAAATAAAATGTGAAAATGAAAGGAAAATTGCTTCAAAGAAAAATGGGGGCCAACGGCAAAAGAGTCCATAATGCCTGCTACTCACACCCATTCACTTGCTGTGCTCATACTTGGGTCATTTTGTGCTGTTGCCAGACTGTGAAAGGAAATTCAAGGAAAGAACTAAACATAATTCTTTCCATATAGCAACCACTTATTGGGTACCTATTCTGGATCCACACCGGCAATACAAAGATGAGGAGACAGGTTCACTCTGCAAGTAACTCACAGTCTCCTGTAATGATTCTCAAACTTGCAGTGAAACCTGGGCTGCTCTGATGGAAGGCATTCTAAAGGACAGGACGGCCTCCTACCTGTACATGTCTCTGCTAGGAATTATTCCTAAGGAAATAATCAGGAAAATTGCAAGATGGTGTCTTTCAGAGTAATGTTCTCCATTCTTATGCAACTAACACCATGTCGGTGGTAAAAAAAAAAAAATCATATATCTGTGGATGAGAATACCTAAAATGGAAGTTTTACAAATGCCAATAGAGACCCAATGCACAATTTGGAAACATCATAAAAGCACTGCTTTCTGGTCTAGACTTCTTTTTTTTAAAACCATTCATGGATCTACATCAGCACTTAAGTTATACATAGTTCTCTTCTCCTCTGCTGCTGCTCTTTCATCTTTAAGAGAGTCAGAGGCTCTGGGGAAAAAGACTACATACCCAGTATACACTGTAAATATCCCATTTTCTTCCTGTGGCTCCACAAACAGAATGTGGTCCTTAGTGATACAACCTAGCAATGCACCCAGTGCAGAAATGCTTCTCAGATATTAGATTGGCTATAGTTTATGCATCTGCTATTCATTATTTTTCTTATTTGCTATGTAGTAACTCTCATTGCTCTATGAACTTTAGATCAGAGTACTGGAAATTTCTACCACTTAAGCCAAAAGTATATAGGGTAGCCCATCCTAACTGAGCCTCATTTTGCAGTCTTTTTATGGGGTCAGCTAAACAAACCACCTTTTTGAATGGAATACAGATAAAGATGATATGTGCAGACATATAAAGGTTATTTTAGGGGTAACCAAAATAACCAGAGATTGGTTATCTCTGGGTAACCAAAAAGAGTACAGTAATTGATTTTATTGTTTTGCATTTCTAGATTGGTAACCTAAAAAATATCTCATTATATACACTAGAATTTATGTTGATAATATAGCCTCTCAAAAACATACTGTAAACTTAAAAGTTACTATAAAATTGTCATTGGAAGGTGAATCTAGAAAAAAATGTAAAGAATATGGAGGATTATGGTGTTTCTTAACCATCCTCAAGTTTTTTATAGTGAGCCTATG
Organism: Spilogale gracilis; assembly: GCA_004023965.1. Taxonomy (NCBI): domain Eukaryota; kingdom Metazoa; phylum Chordata; class Mammalia; order Carnivora; family Mephitidae; genus Spilogale; species Spilogale gracilis. Next base: position 1,662 of record PITA01008888.1, on the reverse strand, counting down.
TGGCTAGAGCCCCCATATTTACTAAGTTGAGGGCTATTCCTAGTGACTATTTAAAGGTCAAGATCGTTGATGGGGGGCTCTGCTGTATTTTCCTTTGCAACATACTTCCTAAGATTTCTCCTTGCAAATATTAGTCTATTTGTTCCTGCTGATTCATATTCTGATGACTAATAAAAAACGTCATAAAAAGAGAGAAAAAAACCTGAGAAAAAAACTTTTGAGACCCTGACTCTTCTTCAAACCAAAATTTGTTAGGCTACTTTGTAAAGTTTTGAATTGAGGAGGCATTAAAATTTGGCAAAAAAAAAAAAAATCAGTTACGTGTATCAAAATTACATAAATGTGGTAACACTTCTAGAAACTCATCATCAATTTATTACTGGAATGGAAACAGCTGCTTACATAGCGTCCCCAAAACTATACTTAGCATATGGTACATAATGAAACATTCAACTACTTCTAGGTAAGAGAACTGTGTTATTCAAATGACTGGTGAGTGAGTTCTTTCCTAGTCTCCAAGAGCAACATCTGTTGATATATTGTGAAGTCAGGGGTATCAAGGGGACCCTTATAATATAGGGATTGAGTCGACAGAAATAAAATACAGACAGTCTTTCCACCGGATAAAAAGGGAAAGTAACTTTAAAAAAGATGTCTCTTTGCAATGGATTTTATTTATTTATTTATTTATTTATTTATTTGGTTGGTTGGTTGGCTGGCTGGTTGGTTAATTAGTAGGCTCCATGCTCAGCAAGGTGGGCCTTGAACTCATGGACTTTGAGATCAAGACCTGGGCTGAGATTAAGAGTTGGACTTGTAACCAAATCAGCCAACTAGGTGCCCACTGCAATGCATTTTCGATGTAATTCTGCTGCTGCTGCTTCTTTTTCTTTTTAGAATTCAGGTTGTTACAGGTAAACTACAACTGTCTCCAGTTACAAGGGTTCTGATAATATTTTAAATTGGGGCTGATTGTATTGATAATTATATCTGAATTTGCATGCATGTGTGTGTGTTCATAGGGACTCTAAGCTTCTAGCTGGCAACTGTACCTTATCAAAACCCCAAAAAGAAAATTCCCGATAGTAGAAATCCATATTATAGTATCATACCAGAGAAAAGTTTGTCTACAGTGCTACTGTTCATTTCCTCCTTCCTTCCTTCCTCCCTCTTCCTTCCTTCCCTTCTTTCCCCCCTTCCTCCCTTCCTTCCCCCTGTCTCTCTTTCTATCTTGTAACATCTACTTATCTGGAACCTTGCACTATATTCAGCCCAGAGCAGACGTAAAAATGGTAGTGGAACTGAATAAATGGTACTTTTGCAAGAACAAGAAATTCATCTCATTAGCTCATCATACTATCATTACAACTTTTACTCATTTTTCACTGTTTGCTGCTGGAAGGTAAAGTCTGTTTAATCTGCTCTGTACCTACATTGTGAGGAAGTATATAAGGGATATTGGATTTTCTAGGCTTTCTCACAAGGATAGGAAAAACAGACAACTGTTTTTATAACTATATCTATCTCTAGATATGTATCTGAATTGAAAAGAAAATGAAAAAAAAAAGGATACATTGGGCGGGTAGGGGGTTTTCAATGAAAGTAGGATTGGAGATGATCCTGAGGTTTCAAATGTGAGTGATGATATTATGATGGTCTAAA
>PITA01008887.1:0-81422 GCA_004023965.1 Spilogale gracilis | reverse complement strand
GGTAGCTCTATCTTTAATTTTTTAAGGAATCTCCACACTGTTTTCCAAAGCGGCTGCACCAGTTTACATTCCCACCAACAGTGTAAGAGGGTTCCCCTTTCTCCACAGCCTCTCCAACACTTGTTGTTTTCTGTCTTGTTAATTTTGGCCATTCTGACTGGTGTAAGGTGGTATCTTAGAGTGGTTTTGATTTGAATTTGTATATTTTCTATGGAGAAGTGCCTCTTCATGTCTCGACCATTTTTTTTTTTTATTGTTACTTAAATTTTTTTTTCCAGTATTCCAAGATTCATTCCCCATTCCCCACACCCAGTGCTCCGTGCTTTAGGTGTCCCCAGTACCCACCACCAGGCTCTCCCATCCCTCTACTCCCCTCCCTCCAAGTCCCTCAGTTTGTTTCTGTGTCCAAAGTCTCTGCTGTTTCGTTTCTCTCCCTGGATGTTCATCTTCTTTTTGGATGTTGAGTTTGAGTAGTTCTTTATAGATCTTGGATATCAGCCCTTTGTCTGTAGTGTCATTTGCAAATATCCTCTCCCATTCTGTGGGTTGCCTCTTTATTTTGTTCACTGTTTCCTTTGCTGTACAGAAGCATTTTATTTTGATGAACTTCCAAAAGTTCATTTTTGCTTTTGTCTCCTTTGCCTTTGAAGACGTGTCTTGAAAGAAGTTGCTGTGGCCAATGTCAAAGAGTTTACTGCCTATGTTCTCTTCCAGGATTTTGTAGGATTCCTGCCTCGCCTTGAGGTCTTTTATCCATTTCAAGTTTGCCTTTGTGTGTCATATAAGAGAATGGTCAAGTTTCAGTCATGCATATGTAGCTGTCCAATTTTCCCAGCACCATTTTTTGAAGACACTGTCTTTTTTCCACTGGATATTTTTTCCTGCATTGTCGAAGATGATTTGACCATAGATTTGTGGGTCCATATCTGGACTCTCTAATCTGTTCCATTGGTCTATTTTTCTGTTTTTGTGCCAGTACCATGCTGTCTTGGTGATTACAGCTTTGTAATAAAGACTGAAGTCAGGTAACGAGATGCCCCCAGCTTTGTTTTTCTTCTTCAGCAATTCCTTAGCGATTCGGGGGTCTTTTTTGGTTCCATATAAATTTTAGGATTGTTCCAACACTTTGGTGGAATTTTTGTCAAAATGGCATTGAAAGTATAGATTGCTCTGGGCAGTATAGACATTTTAACAATCCATGAGCATGGAATGCTCTTCCATCGTTTTGTGTTTTCTTCAATTTCTTTTTTTTTTTTTTAAGATTTTATTTATTTATTTATTTGACAGAAAGAAACACAGCCAGAGAGGGAACACAAGCAAGGGGAGTGAGAGAGGGAGAAGCAGGCTTCCCGTCGAGCAGGCAGTTCCATGCAGGGCTCCATCCCGGGTCTCTGGGATCAAGACCTGAGCCTAAGGGAGTCACCCAACTAACTGAGCCACCCAGGCGCCCCTTCTTCAATTTCTTTTATGAGTGTTCCATAGTTCCTAGAATACAGATCCTTAACTTCTTTGGTTAGGTTTATTCCTAAGTATCTTATGGTTTTTGGTGCTATAGTAAGTGGAATCGATTCACTGATTTCCCTTTCGATACCTTCATTGCTAGTATATAAGAACACAACTGATTTCTGTGCGTTGATTTTGTATCCTGCCACATTACCAAATTGTTGTACGAGTTCTAGTAGTTTGGAGGTAGAGTCTTTTGGGTTTTCCACATAGAGTATCACGTCATCTGCAAAGAGAGAGAGTTTGACTTTTTTTTTGAATACCTTTTATTTCTTTCTGTTGTCTGATTGCTGTTGCTAGGACTTCAAACACTATGTTGAACAGTAGTGGTGACAGTGGGCACCCTGGTTTTGTTGCTGATCTCAGAGGGAAGGCTGTCAGTTTTTCCCCCATTGAGAATGATATTCGCTGTGGGTTTTTCATAGTTAGATTTTATGAGGTTGAGGAATGTTCCCTCTATCCCTATTCTTTGAAGAGTTTTAATCATGAATAGATGTTGTATTTTGTCAAATGCCTTTTCTGCATCAATTGAGAGTACCATGTGGTTCTTCTGTCTTCTCTTATTGATTTGTTCTATCACGTTGATTGATTTGCGAGTGTTGAACCACCCTGGCATCCTTGGGATAAATCCCACCTGGTCATGGTGGATAATCTTTTTAATGTATTGTTGGATCCTGTTAGCAAGGATCTTGTTCAGAATCCATATTCATCAGAGATATTGGTCTGAAGTTCTCCTTTTTGAAGGGTCTTTGTCTGGTTTGGGGATTAGAGCAGTGCTGGTTTCGTAGAAAGAGTCTGGAAGTTTTCCTTCTGTTTCTATTTTTTGAAAGTGCTTCAGGAGAATAGATGTTATTTCTTCTTTGAATGTTTGGTAGAATTCCCCAGGGACTCTGTCTGGTCCTGGGCTCTTGTTTTGGGGGAGGTTTTTGATCACTGCTTCAATCTCATTACTAGATATAGGTCTATTCAGATTGTCAATTTCTTCCTCTTACAGTCTTGGAAGTTTTTAGGTTTCCAGGAATGTATCCATATCTTCTAAGTTGTTAAACTTATTGGCATATAATTGTTGATAGTAATTTCTGATGATTGTTTCTATTTCCTTGGTGTTAGTCATGATCTCTCTCCTTTCATTCATAATTTTATTAATTTGAGTCTTCTCCCTTTTCTTTTGGATTAGTTTGGCTAATGGTTTATCGATCTTATTGATTCTTTCAAAGAACCAGCTTCTAGTTTAATTGATGTGTTCTACTGTATCTCTAGTTTCTGATTCATTCATCCCTGCTCTAATCCTAATTATTTCCTGTCTTGTGTGAGGGGTTGGTTTAATTTGTTGTTGATTTTCCAGTTCTTTAAGGTGTAATGAGAGTTGGTGTATTCGGGATTTTTCAATTTTTTTGAGTGAGGCTTGGATGGCTATGTATTCCCCCCTTAGGACTGCCTTTGCTGTATCCCATAGATTTTAGATTGATGTGTCTTCATTCTCATTGGTTTACATGAAGTGTTTCAGTTCTTCCTTGATTTCCTGTTTGATCCACAGATTCTTGAGCAGGATCATCTTTAGCCTCCAAGTGTTTGATTTTCTTCTGAACTTTTTGTTTTAAAATTTTTTATATATGAAATGTTCTTTGACTAATTTTGCCAAAGCATTATAGCTGAAATTAAATTTAAAAATGAAAAAAAAATGGGAAAGAGATAAAATTAAAATAACAGAAAAGATATTAATATGAATCAAGAATAACTCAGTAATACTAATCATTCATACTTAGCTATATAATGTATTGCCCAAGTGTTTATAATTTCTTAGTTTGTTTATATCAATAGAATATCTATGTACTTTTATAAATTTCATACACATGTGTATCAACACTTACAATGCAACATTAATTTGTTATTTCTGGCTTATCATGATTCAGTATGTTATATAGCCAGTTTCTAAATGTTATAACTATAAAGTATGATTCCATCTTTAAACATCGATGACTGGAACTAAGGTAAACACCTGATCACTACTGGCCTTAGCAATCTCTTTCCTGGGAAGTTTGAAATTAGAATTAGAGTTTTCCAGCTCATTTAATACAGTGGGATATTTATCAGCCATCATAAAGTATAAATACTTACCATTTACATTAATGTGGATGGAACTGAGGGTATTATGCTGAGTGAAATAAGTCATAGAAAAATAATTATCCTATGGTTTCACTCATATGTGGAATGTAAGAAACAGCACAGAGGATCAGAGGGTAAAGGAGGGAAAAGTGAAGGGGAAGTCAGCAGTGAGGGAGGAAAACCATGACAGACTCTTAACTATTGGAAACAAGCAGCTGCTGGAGGGTAGGTGGGTAGGGAGGGGGATGGGGTTACTGGGAAATGGGCATTAAGGAGGTCACGTGATGTGATGAGCACTGGGTGTTGATATGCAATGAATTAATTATTAAACTCTACATCTGAAACTAATGTTGCACTACTATATGTTGGCTAATTGAATTTAAATAAATAAGTAAATAAAACAATATCCCAGCTCATTTATCTAGTTTCCTACTGAATGACGTTTAAGTGTATGGCCTGTAAAAATTCAGATTTTAAATCCAGGACTTTCAAAAGAGAATCCTCTTTGAATGCCAGCTAAAATATTTCTTTTTTAAAAAGATGTTATTGGGGCGCCTGGGTGGCTCAGAGGGTTAAGCCTTTGCCTCGGCTCAGGTCATGATCTGAGGGTCCTAGGATCAAGTCCCACATCAGGCTCTCTGCTCGGCAGGGAGCCTGCTTCCCCCTTTCTCTGCCTGCTTCTCTGCCTATTTGTGATCTCTCTCTCTGTCAAATAAATACATAAAATGTTTAAAAAAGAACAGATACTCTAAAATAACATCAATTTGGTGAAGGAAAATGGGATCTCATTAAAATGATGAAAGTGAAACAATAGTGATTTTATATAGATCCAGACACTAGTGCTTAACATACATACACTGAGAAAAGTTATGTATATTTGTATAATTTTTGTTCTTATGTATAAAACCCTGTCTGGAAGAGCTGATTTTCTAAATAATAGAGTACACTCAGTAAGATTTATCTTTAAGTAAGCTTCATCTGAGACCAAACATTTGAAAGCTTATTAATAACCTGGTGAGGCCAGGATTACATGCCTCAGAATGTTCATTTTACCTTCAGAATCCTCTCTTTATTAGTTCAGTGATTATCAAATTGCAGGCATTTACATACTTCTTTCAAAACTTTTTCTATATACAGTTTGAATGGGTACTAATAGTTTACTTAATGTTTTCCTTTAAAGCATTCTTAAATAAAACCATATTTCTTTCCAATTTGTCCTGAACATGAGGATCAAGTCGATGATAGCTTCTTCTGTATTTTTACATGTACAAATAACATTAATATGTAACTATTAAAGTAATATATAATTATTAAAATTAAAAAGATTCAAAAGCAACCACCACAGCCAAATTGATCTGTTAAACAGATAAAGCCTTACTTCTCTTTAAAAAAATTAAAGGGGATGGGGCACCTGGGTGGCTCAGTTGCTTGAGCGACTGCCTTCGGCTCAGGTCATGATCCTGGAGACCCGGGATCGAGTCCCACATCGGGCTCCCTGCTCGGCGGGAAGCCTGCTTCTCCCTCTCTCACTCCCCCTGCTTGTGTTCCCTCTCTGCCTGTGTTTCTCTCTGTCAAATAAATAAAATCTTAAAAAAAAAAAAAAAATTAAAGGGGTTTATCCATGTGCTAGATAAAATCACTTCCTGCGTATGCATTCTAGGAAATGTAGTGGACAATCATGAATTCTTTAGTTTCGATTTACATGATATCAGAATGATAGATCAGCCTCTTAGGAAAACATCAAATGGTTCCTTTTAACTGAAACGCATTTAATAATTTAGTTAGTTCTGGAAAATGCCCCAGGATATAAGATCACATCATTATGTGACTCTGAAACCAAAGAAGCACATTCAATAAAGATGTTTTCCACATTAGGAAGGCAAATAACAGTAATGAGGCAGACAGAAAACAGAAGAGACAACCTCATAAAATCTAGATATCATTTCAGATCTAACACAGTTTGTTCAGACTCTATATTTGACATCCGAGGATATGGAGTGTAGAATATACAGGATAAATTGGCATCTAACAAGTGTGACTTTCTGTCTGATAGAAGCACAGTCACACAAACACATAGCAAGAAAGAGGGAGAATCAATAAATACCTTCATTCTTCCCATAGAATTGAGTAACAAAACTATAGCTCCCATTGTCTCCCGAACTAATATTCTGGGGACTATAGTATATGAAGTAATATTCATATTGGTTTGAGAAGATGGGAGTCATTTGAAGACTTCTAAAAGGCTTTTTTAAGGGTCATTTGTCAAGTTTAATACATCAATAACCGATTTCAAAAATTCTAATGAAAACAATATTGATATTCTAAGAGCTCTATTATAAATTTATGCTAGTAGAAATAAAATTCAATAAAAAAATCCTCCAAAGAAAATAATATTTTAGATTACCAATAATCAATATATATCCTTAAGAGAGCCCAAATCTTAGAATTTTTTGAACTATCACCAAAATAATGCTTCAAAAGGTTTATAAATGTAGCCACTGACACAACAGTCCAGTCTATTCATTGTATTAATTGGTTTGAAATTTTAAATGCCTTTTTATTTTTTTAATGTCAAGAAATCAGATATGCTCACAGAGACATTTCAAATTTGTGGAAAATTAGTTGCATCAACAGAAGCAAGAATGTTCAGATAAACTTAGAAGCCTCTGCAATAAGAATTCATACAGCAAATGCATTCATTGCATTGAGGATCACTACATGCCAAACAACAGAGACCTGAGACTTTCCACATCACGGTTGTTTTTAGCAGACAACTCCAAGCTTCTATTTCAGAGAGGTAAATGTGCATATTGTATTTTGAGTTATCCAGAGTTGAAAGAGTTAAAAAAAAATCATTAATGGAGTTGTACAAGGAAATACAAAGTTAAGAGTCTAGATGCTTACTGCCACTTGATTTAGAACTCACAACCACATAGTCTTCAGACTACAGTGTGATAGAAATTTAAAAATTAATATGGGGCACCTAGGTGGCTCAGTCAGTTAAACACCTGCCTTGAAGTCAGGTCATGATCCTAAGGTCCTGGGATTGCACTGGTGTCAGGCTCTATGCTCAGCAGGGACCCTGATTCCCCCTCTCCTTCTGCTGCGTTCCCTGTTTGTGTGCTCTCTCTCTCTCTCTCTCTCTCTCCCTCCCCCACCCTCCAAAATTACCCATTATCTCAGGTCATCTCAACTACTCAAGTATATGTTATTTCTTCATAGTGTTTTTATACTAAAGTTTAACATTAGAAAATGTATTGTAAGTTCTAGCACATAATATTCTTTTAATTTTCTTGGAGAAAGGAGATGATTAGGAAAAAAGTAAGATCTGGTGACTTTTGGAGCTTGTAGCTGTGTTCTTACAAAAAAGTCTTAGTCATCTTTCTCTTCAATAGTTCATATATATGTCTTTGCTTTCAAGAAACTCACTGGACTCTCTGAATATAAAATATACGTAATAAATAAATAAAGAAAAAATAAGAAACAATCATGAAAGGGCTAACCAACTTCTGTATAGGACAGTCTATACTTTATATATTATAAAAATTAGATAAGTCAAAATTAATAATTAAAATCAACATGAAAAGTAAGCAAGGGTTTTTTTGCATCTATTTCTAAAACTATGACAAAACTTTACTTATATTTGTATACATTTATATTGACCATGTTAAGAAAATTGATAAAAAATGTTATAAAATTCACAAAGACTTTTGACAGTAATTGTACTTTGCTCAAAAAGTAAAGGTAATAAATCAGGAATTTATGTAAGGAATGCTTTAAAAAACTAAAGACCATGCAAACGACCCTAAATAGCCAACACTGTATTGAAAAAGAATAAAGTCAGAGGACTGACACTAGCCAATTTTAAGACTTACTTTAAAGCTATAGTAATCAGAACTGTGTGATATTGGTGAAATAATAGACTAATGATCAATGGAACAGAACAGAGTCCAGAGAAAGACCCACATAAATCATAGTCAATTGTTCTTTGACAAAAAACAAGAGCAATACAATGAATTAAAGATAGTCTCTCCAACAAATTATGCTAGAACAACTGAATATCCACGTAGAAAAAAAGAAAAAAAAAAGAAAAATCTATACAGACCTTACATCCTTCACAAAAATTAACTTGAAATTTATCAAAAACCCCAAAATAAAGTCCAAAACTAATAAATTTATAAAATACCTAAAAGATAACAGGAAAAATTCTAAATGAGCTTGGATAGGGTAAAGAATTTTTAGATACAACACCAAAGGAATGATCCATGAAATAACTAATAGTTAAGCTGGATTGTTCATAATTAAAAACTCTGTTTTGTAGAAGACAATGTCAAGAGAATGAGAAGACAAGGTACAGACTGGGAGAAAATGTTTGCAAAAGACACAGGTGATAAAAGATACGGGGTGCCTAGGTGGCTCAGAGAGCTGGTCTTCTGCCTTCAGCTTGGATCACTATCTCAGGGTCCTGGGATCGATTCTCACATGGGGCTCTGTGCTCAGGGGTGAGCCTGCTTTCCCCTCTCTCTGTCTGATCTCTCTGCCTACTTGTGATCTCTCTCTGTGTCAGATAAATAAATAAAATCTTTTTAAAAAAGACAATTATACAAAATATACAAAAACTCTTAACACTGAATGGTTAGAAAACAAATAATCTGATTTAAAAATGGTCCAAACACCTGAGCAGATACATCACTGAAGACATTAGACTGATAGCAAGTAAGCATAAGAAAGATACTCTTTATCTGGACCATCAGAGAACTGCAAATTAAAACAGTGAGATAATGGCCAAAACTGACAACACTGATGGCACGAAAGCTGACAAGGTTGTAGAGCAACAGGAACTTTCATTCACTGCTAGAGGGAATGCAAAATGGCACAGCCACTTTGGAAAACAGTTTGGCTGTTTCTTCCCAAACTGAACATACTCTTACCATATAATCCAGCAAACTCCTTGGTATTTAGCCAAAGAAATTGGAAACCTATCTTCACACAAAAACCTGCACATGGATGTTTATAGCAGCTTTATTTACAATTGCCAAAACTGTGAAGCAATCAAATGTAATTCAGTAGATAAATGGATAAATACACTGTGGCAAATCCAAACATGAAATATTATTTAGCACTACAGGAAATGGGCCATCAAGCCATGAAAAATGTGGAGGAAACTTAAATACATATTCCTAAAAGAAGCCAATTTAAAAAGACTACATACTGTATAATTCTAGCTATATGACATTATGGGAAAGGCAAAACTGGAGAGACGGTAAAAATATCAATGGTTCCAGGGGCGCCTGAGTGGCTCAGTTAGTTGGGCAACTGCCTTCGGCTCAGGTCATGATCCTGGAGACCCGGGATTGAGCCCCGCATCCAGCTCCCTGCTCAGCGGGAAGCCTGCTTCTCCGTCTCTCACTTCCTCTGCTTGTGTTCCCTCTCTAGCTGCATTTCTCTCTGTCAAATAAATAAATAAATAAATAAATAAATAAATAAATAAATAAATAAAAGATCAATGTTTCCAGAGAATGGGACTTGGGTGAAATGCGAACAGTAAACAGAGGATCTTTAGGGCCTGGTAGTTAAAATGCTCTGTATGATACTATAATGATGGATGGATGTTATTATACACTTATTCAAATCCGTAGAATGCATGATGCCAAGAGTGAGCTGTAAAGCAAATGGTGGGACTTTGGGTGACTATGATATGTTGACATAGGTTCATTAATAATAACAAAGGTACCCCTCTGAGGGGGATGTTGGTAATGGAGGAGGTTATACATGTGTGGGAACAGGGGAAGTATAAGAAGTTTCCCTTTAAGTATCTTTCTCTTAATTTTGCCATGAACATAAAATTGCTCTGAAAAAGAAATTATTAATCAAATAAATAATAATGGATTATTTCATTGTTTTCTCCATCATGCTTTGAGTGTGTATTTCCACATGCAATAGCTTACCTAAAATATCAAGAGATCTCTATTTTAAAACACAAGAAAAACATAAAATCAGACTCAACTGGGAATAGAAGTTACAGTTTTCCCTTAGACTTTTCAATCAGTAATTTTTGAATCCAAAATAATCAGAACAAATCTACATTTAATGTCATTTCCCTAAGATTTTAATCATCTCAGTATGATGGAAAATGGAATAATGTTTAACTCTATCATTAATTAATCTGAGTGTTTTCTTTTAAATGCCTTTCAGATTCCTTATTCAAAATGATTCAGAAACTTCCAGCTTGAAATTAGTAGGTGGATGAATACTAAGTCTTCTTAAAAGTTAGTCTTTTATTCTTTCGTTACCCAATCTATAATTTTTTACAATGAGAAACATGATTATTTGTTTTTAATTATGGTCATCCTACTTGTAGTAATGATTAATTTTCTGCTTCAGAACTAAATTTAATGGTGTGATTGCTAAAATATCATGAAAATTCCAGTGTGTTTATAATCACATAATTAAGGGATTCCAAAAGAACTGATACCTTTTCTAGATTAAGGGATTTTAAAAATGTATTTTTAATAGCAAATAAGTTGTATCCAAATATCTTTTTGCCTTGTTTTTTGGTTCTTGTGTGTCTTTTACATGTACCCTAAAAGCTCAGTTACTTGGGGAACTATTTGCTCTTATTTTTTAAATGATTAACTCCTCTCTTGAGGAAATGAGCCTAGAGATTACAACGACTCTCTTATAGAGCCTTCCTTTTTTCTTTTTTTTAAGGATTATTTATTTATTTATTTGAGAAAGAGAGAGACAGAGAAAGAGGGAGTGAGAGAGAGAAGCAGGGGGAAGATGCAGAGAGAGAAACAGACTCCCCACTGAGCAGGAAGCCTGACTTGGGACTTGATCTGGGACTCTGGGATCATGACCTGAGCCAAAGGCAGCCACTTAACTGACTGAGCCACCCAGGTGCCCCTTATAGGTTCTTCCTAAATCATGGTGCAATTGTAAAGGAGTCTATGCTTCTTCTTTATCTCAGGGAAAATATTTTTTGAGATACAATTTTAAATAACAAGAATTCTTGAAGGGAGAGAAAAGGATGTGGAAAAAGAAAGAGAAAAGAGAAAGGAAAGAGAGGAGGAAAGTAAGAGAAATGGTTGAAGACTGGAAGAATCCATCAATTAATTATTAGTCTTTTCTCAAGAATAGCATGGTTTGAGTCCAGCTATAAGAAGTTGGAAGTTGGGATGCCTGGGTGGCTCAGTCGTTAAGTGTCTGCCTTTGGCTCAGGTCATGATGAGGTCCTGGGATCGCTCTGTATCAGGCTCCCTGCTCAGTGGGTCTCCTGCTTCTCCCTTTCTCACTCCCCCTGCTTGTGTTCCCTCTCTAGCTGTGTTTCTCTCTGTCAAATAAAAAAATAAAATCTTAAAAAAAAAAAAAGAAGTTGGAAATCTCCACTCAAGAAGTCAAAAGCTAAACAAAATGGAAATTCAACAATTCTTCTCAGATCCTTAAAAGAAGAAAAGTCACAAGAGAAACCATTGCCCCCCACCCCCAAATGGAAGAAACCTACAATGGAATACAGAAAATCATAACTTAAGGAAACAGAAATCCAATGACTGAAACCTTGAAGGGACCAATGCGGGTAAGGAAATCTGGACTACAGTGGAGAAATTACTGGAAGCTCAGTGTGGTCAAGTTTGAGAGATAAAACTCCAGTGAGGAGTGTGGGCCTCACACTTGTAAGAGTTTACCTTCTGGAATTTACTAGGTCCCAACAGGAAATACTGGAGAAAAATCCCTTGTGTTTCTTTTGGAGGAGTGGAGAGGAGGAGCTATTTTGAAATACTCCTGAGTACTCTGTACTTATAAAGTCCTGCCCTAGGTGAAATGAGTTAACTGAAGCCTAACCTGCGGGAGTTTTATTGGAACCTAGGTGACCTGAAGGAAAGAAAATACCCAACTCCAACCCACACTGGCCATCTTATCTCAAATAAGAGGTTGGCGGGGGATGTGGGGGAACAGGTAGGGGATGAAGTTCTGATGAAATTCAAGTCTAGAGGGAGACACTCACTAAAAGATTTAGATCTACTTATAAGGATATACTGTGCTTCCCCACCTTGACATTTTAGCAACAATTTGCTAAAGGCTTATTTACACTAGTTCATTTTATCCAGTACCTCACATCTAGTTATTGGGGGGGAGGGGGAGAAGATACACTAAAGGCAAACAAACAAACAAAAACAGTTTGAAGATACAGAAAATGCATTAGAACCAGACTCGGATATGACAGGAAAATTGAAGCTATCTGACCTGGAATTTAAAACAATAATGATTAATAATGCTAAGGTTTCTTTTTTTTTTTAAGATTTTATTTATTTGACAGAGAGAAACACAGCCAGAGAGGGAGCGCAGGCAGGGGGAGTGAGAGAGGGAGAAGCAGGCTTCCCGCCGAGCAGGACACCCGACGTGGGGCTCTATCCCGAGTCTCCAGGATCATGACCTGAGCCGAAGGCAGTTGCTTAACCAACTGAGCCACCCAGGCGCCACAATAATGCTAAGGTTTCTAATGGATAAAGTAGACAACATGTAAAAACAGTCAAGGTAAGCAGGAAAGCATAAGAAAGAGGTGCTAGAGATCAAAAACACTATAAGGGAAATATAGAATGTCTTTGATGGACTTGCTAGTACACTTCATCTGCCTGAGGAAAGGATCTCTGAGCTTGAAGATATCCCAATAGAAACCTCCAAAACTGGAAATCAAGCAGGAAAAAAAATAAGAAAACAAACAAACAAACAAAACCCTCAATATCCAGGAACTATGGGACAATTATATACATACAATAGAAACACTAGAAGAGAAAAGGGAACAGACAATTTTTTTCTTGTCGCTTTTGTTTATTTTGTTTAAAGATTTAGGAGCACCTGGGTAGCTCAGATCATTGAGCATCCAGCTCTTGAATTCGGCCAAGGGCATGATCTCAGGATTGAGATCTGCTTGAGATTCTCTCTCTCCCTCTTCCCATGGTCTCTCTCTTTCTCTCTTTCTCAAATAAATTAACCTTAAGAAAGATTTATTTTTTAGACAAGTTTTAGGTTTACAACAAAATTGAGAGCAAGGTCTAATGTCATCCCATATATACCCTGACCCCACAAGAAGAATCTCCCTCATTATCAACATCACTCATTGAATAATACATTTTTACTAAGGATGGACCTACATTGACACATCATAATCATTCAAAGTTCAGAGTTTATATTACAGTTCCTTCTTGGTGTTGTACATTGTATAAGTTTGGACAAACTTATGCTGAGCATACATCCAACATTGTTAAATGTTGTAAATTCAGAGAATTTTTACTGCCCTAGAAATTTCCACCCTAGAAATCCTCTGTGTTCTGACTGTTCATACCCACCTACCCACCTCTTCAAGTGGGAAAACACTGATCTTTTTCTCTGTATAGTTTTGTCTTTCCAGAACATAACATAGTCAGAATCATATAGTATACAGCCTTTTCAGATTGGCTTCTTTCACTTATTAATATGCATTTAAGAGTCCTCCATACCTAGGGGCACCTGTGTGGCTCAGTTGGTTAAGTGACTGCCTTCGGCTCAGGTCATGATCCCGGAGACCTGGGATCGAGTCCCATATCGGGCTCCCTGCTCGGTGGGAAGCCTGCTTCTCCCTCTCTCACTCGCCCTGCTTGTGTTCCCTCTCTGGCTGTGTTTCTCTCTGCCAAATAAATAAAATCTAAAAAAAATTAAATAAATAAGAGTCCTCCATATCTATATGTAGGATATAATCAATAAAAAGTTATAGATACATGGCTAGTTTTCTTTTAGCTCTGAATAATATTTCATTGTCTGGATGGACTATAGCTTATTTATGTCCACTCATGCATTTAAAAACAATTGGGATGCCTGCTTGGCTCAGCGGAAGAGCATGCAACTCTTGATCTCAGGGTTTTGAGTTCGAGCCCCATGTTGGATCTTGAGATTACATATATATGTACATATACTTAAAAATTTTTGTGATATATCCATTTATTGAAGGGCATCTTATTTGCTTCCAGATTTTGGTAATTATAAATAAAGGTGCTAAACACAGCCATGCTCACGTTTGTATGAACCTAAGTTTTCGAATCCTTTGTGTAAGTACCAACAAGTGCAATTACTGGACTGTATAGAATGATTATATTTAGTTTTGTAATACAAATACAGGCATTTTTACTTCTTCCTTTCCAGTCTGGATGTTTTCAATTTTTCTTCCTTATCTGATTATTCTGGCAAGGGATTCCAGTACTATGTTGAATACCAAAGGTTAAGTGGGCAACCTTACCTTTTTTCTTGAAAAAAGATATCTTGAAAAAAGATACCTTGAAAAAAGATACCTTGAAAAGATATCTTTTCAAAGAAAATATGCAGTGGCCAATGGGTACATCAAAAAATGCTCAATATCACAGGCTCATGTATGGAAGTGATGAATCACTATACTGCATATCTGAAACTAATATTTTACTGCACGTTAACTAACTGGAATTTAAATAAAAACCTTTTTTAAAGATTTTGTTTATTTGAGAGAGACAGAGAGAGAGAGGGAGATTCAGATTCCCTGTTGAGCAGGGAGCCCATGCAGGGCTTGATCCCAGCGACCTGAGCCGAAGGCAGACACTTAAACGACTAAGCCCACCCAGGTGCCCCTAAATAAAAACTTTTTAAAAAGATGCTAACATCACTAGTCATTGGGAAATATAAATCAAAACCACAATGAGATAACTACCTTATATCAGTTAGAATGGTTAGTATCAAAAAGACAAAGGAACAAATTTTTGTGAGTATTTGAAGAGAAGAGAACTTCTGTGCACCGTTGGTGGGAATGTAAATTGGTACAGCCTAATGGAAAACAATTATATTCCTTAGTCTTTACCCAAAGGAACTGAAAACTATATGCACGTAAAATCTGCACATAGAAATTTATAGCAGATTTTTTCATAACTAGCAAAACTTGGAAGCAACCAAGATGTCCTTCCATAGATTAATGGTTAAACAAATTGTGGTACATCCAAACAATATAGTATTATTTAGCACTCAAAGGAAGCAAGCTATCAAAGCATGAAAAAACATGGAAGAAACTTAAATTTTTGTGACTAAGTAATGGACACCAAACTGAAAAAGCTATATACAGTATGAGTGCAACTATATGATGATCTGGGAAAAGTAAAACAATGGAGAGAGTAAAAAGATAAATGTTGCCATAGAGGGAAGGAGGAATGGATAAAGGAGGTTTTTACGGCATTGAAAATAATCTGTATGATAAAATAATGGTGTATACATACCATCATAATTTCTTTCAAATGCATAGAATGTGCAACACAAAGAATGAACTCTAATATAAACTAGGACTATAGATGATAATGATGTGTTGATGTAAGTTCATTGATTATAACAAATATACCATTCAATGAAAGATGTTAATAATAAGGAAGACTTTACATGTTTGTGGACAAGGGGTAAAAGAGAAGTATCTGTACTGTCTGTTCCATATGGTAATAAACCTGAAACTGATCTAAAAAAAAGAAAAAACAAAAACAAATTAAGCTTGTTTAAAAAAAAAAGAGAAAAGAAAGAAAGGTGACTTTGTTTAGTACCAAAATCTCTGTACTCCAATTATTTGTTAATTTGCCTTCTGGCAACATTGTTTATACTTTCAGGTTTTGAGAATCCATTCTGAATAGAATAGTTAAAGAACCCAGAGAAGACAGCTGTACCACAGGTTATTGAGACAGGCAGCTGTAATGTTTGTATTTGGCAGAAGGAATTAAATAAAATAAAATGTAGAAATTAATTACTTCAACACTGAAACTAATAATAGGTAATGTTGGGACACCAGAGTGGTTCAATCACTTAGCATCTGCTTTCAACGCAGGTCAGGTTCCCAAGATCCACGTGGACTCCCTGCTCACTGGGGAGCCTGCTCCTCCCACCCCTTCCCACTCCAGAGACTTATTTAACATTGTAACAACTCCAGGAGGTGGGTAAGTGGAGTTTATGTTTATTAAACATTTTTATTTTTTATCAAAATATTGACTTTAAAATTGTTAGAATAAGAAATAAAATATCAAAATACAAAATATGGCTCACATGTAAAGGAACTACCATAAAAAGCTGAGTGGTTAATGTCTGGCCCAATTTAATACATGCCTTAGATATTATTTTTCAAACTTTACATTCCTTGTTTTTTCCATAATATGTTCCATATACTTCTTCAAAGTGTTAGGGTGGAAATTGGTCTCATAACAGTGCTTACCTATATGCAATACAATTTAGAATTACTCACTTGAATAAATTATAGACAAGTATTTTGTCTTTTATTATATACAATGTAACCATATTATCTAGGAATATTGTGTTGGGGAAAAAATCTAACACCCACATCTGCAAACAATCAAGTCACTTTCTAAGTAGAAAACTAATGTGTCTTGAAGAGTTCTTCACTATTTGAACACTTCTAAGAAAGTGAAGTTATTTGTTTTTCTCAAGATTGATTTTCTTAAATTTCTCTCAAACAGCTATGCCCATAACTTCAGCAGAGTCTCACTTCACATTAGATGCAATGGATACACTTTAACTTGGAGGTTTGGACATTTCTTAGGCTAATTAACTCTTAGCCTTGAAAGTGTTGCATGAATAGATTGATACTTTGGGGTGGGGGTGGGCAGGAGGCACCAGCTGTGTATGTTAGGTTATTTTTTTAAAGTAAATTAAACCTAAGTACTGTTTTTTAGTGGTTTGGGGTAGGAGTAGGGGGAATGAAAACAACTTTCAAAAAGTCTGAGAAAGAGAAGTTGAATGAGCAGGAGATAAAGGAAACTATGAACTTTTCTTTATGAATGATAACCATGACTAGTTTGTAATAAATAACCCAGGAAGTATCTTACAAACAAAACATGTGGTTAAACTACAGCTGGATTTTGCTTAAACCTGATGAGACTTGACATCTCTGTGTAAATTTAATGTGCATTCTCTTATTCTAAGTAAATCTGGGCTTGTTCTTTCACATGTAAGAGTCATTTGCCTCTCTTTTCCTGCGATTTTTTAAAATTTCATTTTGCCCCATTTTTATACAGATTTTTGCCTTTCCGCCCCACATTGCTTAATATGAGATATATTGGTCCAATTTCCATGACATAGCTTTCTATTATCTTTTCTTGGTTTGTCTGTTTCCTTCACTTTTTCTTAACTTCCTTTAGTGGAATTTACTAAAATTTTGGTTTTTAGCCTTTGTATTTCAACATTATTTTAACTTGCTTTTTTTTTTAAGATTTTATTTATTTATTTGACAGAGAGAAACACAGACAGACACTCAATGACTGAGCCACCCGGGTGCCCCTTGACTTGCATTTCTTTAAAGATTTTATTTATTCATTTATTTGTCAGAGAGAGAGACAAGTAGGAGAAGCAGCAGACAGAGGGAAAAGCAGGCTCCCCACGAAGGAAGGCACCCCATGCGGGACTCAATCCAGGCTCCTGGGATTATGACATGAGCTGAAGGCAAGTGTTAACCTACTGAACCACCCAGCATCCCCCTTAACTTTCATTTTAATACTTTATAAAAAGAAAGTATTTTTCAACTTCCTGGCTATAAAAAAATAATGTATGCTTTTTTTCTAGAATTTGTTATTTTTATTTTTCACATCTGTCTTTCATACACATTGTTCATTTATTCTTGTATATGATATGTAGTATGAATATAATTCCATTTCTATCCAAATACGGATGTCCAATTTTCTCCAATGCAGTATTACAGATCATTTTTTCCTACCGATTTGAGATGTTGCTTTTATTATAACCATTAACACACAAGTGGATTCTCATTTTTATTTTCTATGCCATTGCATTAGTCTAATTATATGTTGATAAAACAACATTTAATTGTGTTTCATTTTTAAAGGCTCTTTAATGTTTTAAAAGTTTAGTACCTGACTTTTGTGATATTTCCTTTTAGAATCAAGTGGTATATGGCTGTCGGAAAAACATGTTGGTATTTTTATTGAAATAATATTAGATTTCTAAGTTACTTTAGAAAGCATTTTCATCTATACGGGTGTCCACTCCTTTTCAAAAGCTCATGTTTATGGCACTTTGCTTTTATAGAAGATTTAACATTACTACCCTTTTTATTAACCAAAAGAAATGCGAAAAGGGGGGCACTTGGGTGGTTCAGTTGTTAAGCGTCTGCCTTTGGCTCAGGTCATGATCCTGGAGTCCCAGGAAGGAGGCCCACATCGGGCTCCCTGCTCAGCAGGAAGCCTGCTTCTTCCTCTCTAACTCCCCCTGCTTGTGTTCCCTCTCCGGCTGTGTTTCTACCTGTCAAATAAATAAATAAAAATCTTAAAAAAAAAAAAAAGAAATGTGAAAAGGGTTTTTGCTTTTACAAAAAAAAAAAAAAAAAGTCAGGAGCAAAAATAGTGGCCAGTGTGTTTTGCAGGGGCAGGGAGCCATTGTAATGGTAGTAGCACCTCACTAGTGAGAGTGGCCCCACCAAGCTCCTTCCCTTGGAGGTACCTTCTGCACCTCAGCACCAAGCCCTACGGCTTTGAACTGTGTCTGAGAGCATATGTGCTTTATCTCAATTTATTTTGTGCATCTGTTTGCAATATGCGTCTTAAAGTATCAGAAAATCGAAGAGTGACGAATGTTTTGTTCTGGGAATGTTCAAAAAATTTCCAGATGAATTATTGGTAATGGTTTCTTCACTTCATGCCATTTCAACTTACAAAAAGTTTCATAAGAACACTGTACTTTTGGATAGTGGGGGAAACCTGGATGTTACTGAGCTTTCATGGAATAGAGCATGGAATGTTTTTCCATTTTTTTAAGTTCATATTTGTGTCTTTTTTTCTAATTGAATAAATTTGGCATGTAACATTGTTTAAGGTGTACAACATTTAATTTTGATACATTTACACGTTGTAATATGATTGCCTGTGTAGCAATATCTATCACATTACCTAATTACAATAGAATTGTCTATATTCATTGTGGTGTGCATTAGCACTTTATGGCTTATTTACTTTTTGTTACAGATTTGTATACGTAAACACTAACTCTCTTATCCTCCTGGCCTGTATTCCCAGGTAACCATCATTTTACTGTTTTTTGCATGTTTAACTTCTTTAAGTGATATCATATAGCACTTCTATTTCTCTTCCTGACTTATTTCATGTAACATAGTATACTCAAGGTCCATCACTGTTGCATCAAATGGGAGGACATGGCTAAACAGTATTCTGCTGTGTATATGTTCTGCATCTTTTTTATTCATCCATTTGTGGATGGACTTTTTGATTGTTTCCATATCATCGCTCTTGTGGATAATACTTAATAAACATGGGGTGCATGTATCTCATTGAAATCCAATTTTCTTTCTTTATTTTAAATTTTTGAGGAAATTCCATATTTTTTTGCAGTGGTTGGACCAATTTGCATTCTCACTGAGAGTGTGCAAGAGTTCCCTTTTCACCACATCCCCCCCAAGACCTGTTGTTTCTTGTCTATTTAATGATAGCCATTCTAACAAATAGGAGGTGTGATTTCTCCAAAGAGGAAATTAAGATGGCCAAGAAACACATGAAAATATACTTGGTATCACCTCACATCAGAAATATACAAATCAAAACCACTTTTACGTCTTTGAGAGTTTAAATATTTTCTTTACGTGATTTTAGAAATATCTTAAGAATTATGGGTGTATAATGCTCTTAAAAATGAAGTATTCTCTTCCAAAAATCCTCTAGCCAATTATTGTCTCCATGAGTAGAAACCTTTAATGTCAAATAATTTTATAAATTTATATTAAATATGTTTTTCTTTAATTCCAGAAGCCTTTTTTTTCCTTTTGTTTACTTGGAGTTTTGTGACACAAACTATCATTTGTGGGGTGCCTGGGTAACTCAATTAGTTAAGTGTCTGACTCTTGGTTTTGGCTCAGGTCATAATCTCAGGGTCTGAGATTCAGGCCCTCATTGTGCTTCCCACTCAGCATGGGGTCTGCTTGGGATTTTCTCCTTCCCTCTGTCCTCCCCCTGGCCCCTCTGCTGGTGCTCTCTTTGTCTCTCTAAAATTTATTAATTATTACTTAAAACCTTTAGAAATTATATTATTTGTAGATAGTTTTATTTGAATATTTAAAGATCTTCTGCCAATAATTTCTTCCCTAATTCCATTGGCTAATGTTTTTCTATGGCTTCTTTATGACTCTCTCTCAGAATCCTACACATCTTACCGATTAAACCACAAGCGTAGAGCCCTGACTCATCAATAATTGTGCCTTTCTTCAAAGTGACATTGTAGCATGCAACCTAGAGGATAAGATCATAATGTCTTCCTCCACAACAAAGAATAGGCTTGCTTACCATTTACTATAAAGCAATAGATTCCCTAAGCACACCCACAACTTGCATAGCATTCACCTGGGCCAGCTGTACGCTTCCCCCCACCTCAGGAATGGGGAAACATAGTATCATGCAGTTTGCTGTGCTATAATAATACAGTCCTTTGTCTGTGATGTGGAAGCTGTGTGTCTTTTGCCTGCACACACGAACTAGCTGACTAATTTATTAGCTTGTAAGTAGCAAAAAATCAAATACCAGACTCAATAGCTAATAACTCCAGTGCAGTCTTAAATACTGGTTGTAGCAGAGAATATTTTAGCTTACTACTTTTAGTGAGCATGCCTCATTAAATATAACTTTAACTCTTATGTTGATACATACACACAAATTAATCATATGATGGAATTATTCATTTTCTTGAGTGGCTTTGCTATGAATGTATATTGAATTATATTAGGTACCTTTTCATATTTGTGGTATTAATAAGAAATTCCATTACATGAGAACAATTAATATAATAAATTATTTTGAAATGTTTGCTAATATTGAGGCATTCTTACATTTCTGAAATAAATCCACTCAGTGTGATGCATATATTTTAGATGTGCTGCTGGATTCTGTTTGCTAATATTTTAAGATTAGTACAAAAATATTTATGAATGAAGTTGGCATTTAGTTTTATTTTTGGTACAAACTTCATCAGGCTTCAATATCTTTGAAGACAGAGAAAAATCAGTTTTTATGATGCAGAAATTTCATCTCCTTTACATATCAGAGTGACTAAAAGTAGATACAATTCAGGGAGTAAATTTACTCTCCAAATTGTGACTGAAATGATAATGATAGTTTGAAATAATGTTTATTATAATTATAATGTTGTATCCCTTGTTCAGGATGTTTTATTTTAAAAAGTCAAGCCAGACCCTTATAGTTGTTGGAGGAAAGTACTTTGTAAAGTTACTTTTTGAGGTCACCCTAGTATTTAGAATAATATAATTTGAAAGAATTGTCTTTGTGGGCTGAAAATAAGTCTTTGAGGTAAGACTCTGTACCAGTAATTACCCCAGACAATTCTCTCCGAATGGCTAGCCATTGAGCTTCTTTTTTTTTTAAATATTTTATTCATTTATCTGACAGAGAGAACATAGCTAGAGAAGGAACACAAGCAGGGGGAGTGAGAGACAAAGAAGTAGGCTTCCTGTAGACCAGGGAGCCCGATTCCATCCTGGGACTCCATCCTGGGACTCCAGGATCATGACCTGAGATGCTTAAGGAGGAAGATGCTTAAGGACTGAGCCACCCTGGAACCCCGCCTTCTTGATGCCCTTTCCATCAATATCTTTTCCTTCTCCATACTTCACTAACTGATTAACCCACTTTCACATTCATCTTAGAATGCTGTCATAACCAAAATCCACATTGGACTCATCTTTGTCTCCTTCTCTCTGTCTTCCACTTTGTATCTTTTGAGCACAATTCCAAAATTGCTTAGGTCTATGGTGAAATTAATCCTACCAAGTTTTCTTGGTCTCTCATGCCCTCATTTTCTCTTTTTTCCGAGTTTAGTTTCCATAATCCATTCCTTTGCTTCTCTCACCCTTTTCAACATTTGCTGCCAATATCACTCCACCTTGGGTAGATCCAAATTTCTAGCTTTTATAACTCACCTAAACTGCTTGATGTAGCTGAAGAAAAAAACAGAATGAAACTGAGTAGTGTAATCTCAACTTCATGACTACTTACCTTAATTAAGCTCTTAATGTTGCCTAGCAATCTTTATTTCCTTAGTTCTTTCACATCCCCACTTTCCTAAGTGATTTTTGCCTTGTTTTTAATAACATCCAACACCCCGTCTTCCTTCCTTACTCTTAGTTGGTGCCATACTTTCTTATTTTGTTGACAAAAGAAAAATAATTTTCAAATGCTCTCAGTAGCACATAGATTCATCTAACTCCATCTATGACTACTTTGTCTTTCTCTTTGCTGTTGTGGTTGAACAGCGTATAGACCACAGGGAGATGCAACCACTCTCTTCCCTTGTGAACTATGTACCATGTATTTTCACGTCCTCAATTTTGTTGCTTCCATAGTTCTTATTAGCTTCTTCCTCTCTGTATGATTATTCTTATCATAATATTAGTAGGTTATAATATTTCATTTTTTTCTTAATTCCTAGACTCAATATCCTTCTCCAGCATGGGTCTCCTTTATCCTTCCAACTGCAAAATTATTTAAAATATTTTTGGGGGCGCCTGGGTGGCTCAGTTGGTTAAGCGACTGCCTTCGGCTCAGGTCATGATCCTGGAGACCCGGGATGGGGTCCCACATCAGGCTCCCTGCTCAGCGAGAAGCCTGCTTCTCCCTCTCTCAATCCCCCTGCTTGTGTACCCTCTCTGGCTGTGTTTCTCTCTGCCAAATAAATAAAATAATTAATTAATTAATTAATTAATTAATTAATTAATTTTTGGTGCTCCTGGGTCGCTAAGTCTGTTGGGTGTCCAGCTCTTGATTTTAGTTCAAGTCATGATCTCAAGGTCTGGGATCAAGCCTTGCCTACTCCGCTGGGAGTTTGTCCCTCTCCTTCTCCCTCTGCACATCCTCCCACCCCACCCCCACTCATGTGAGCTCTCTCTCTTTCTTAAATAAATAATAACTCTTTTTGAAAATAATAATATTTTATACTCATTGTCTGAAATAATTTTCTTTCCCTTGTCTCATTAACATATTCAAAACAAGCTTTTGGCCCCACCAATGTACCAGAACATGCTCATCATTGAAAATCATTTGGCTTAATTCAATCTTATTTGACTTGTTTGTAATATTTGACACTCTGAATCATTCCATTTTTCCAAAAGTGTTTTCTTGACTTGCCTTTCAGTGTACTACTGCATCTTGGCTTTACTTCTACCATACTGGCTGCTATTTCTCAGTTTTCTTTGCTAACTTCTTCTCATCTCAGTGATTAACAGGCTTTGATTGCCCTCCCTGGGCTCAGTACTAGGACTCTTCTCCATCCAAACTTGCATCCTTGATGATTTCATTTAGTTTCTTTGCTTTAAATATCATCTATCTACTGATGACTGGGTTATATAAGTCAGGGTTCAATTAGGGATAAATCAAAGATACAGAACTACAGTGAGTTATGAGACAATAGAGTCTCCTACCTATTGTTCCTGTAGTCTTCCCAATCACAATTAATGGCAATCCTGGGCTTTCCATTGCTCAGACAAAAGTATGTGAAGTATTCACTTATTCTTCTCATTCTCTCACTTCCTACACTCCAAGAAGGAACAAATTATGTCATCTCCACCTTCACAGCCTATTCAGTATAAAACAAATCTCTTCACTTCTTCTGCTACCACTCTGGAACAAACTACTATTGTCACTTGGCTGGATCGTTGTAAGATACTAATTACTTTCCCCTGTTCTCCTACTGTGAATTCGTAACACTGATAGGATCATTTAGAATGTAAGTCAGATAATGTCATCGTGTGTTCAAGAATTTTAATAGATCTCCATTTCTCTTCTAAAGCTTAATGACCCTGGGTGGCTCAGCTGGTTAAGCGTCTGCCTTCAGCTCAGGTTATGATCCTGGGGTCCTGGGATGGAGTCCCATGTCCAGTTCCTTGCTTAGTGGAGAGCCTGCTTCTCCTTCTTCCTCTGTTCCTCCCCCCGCTCATGTTCTCTCTCTCTCAAATGCAATCTTTACCACAATTTTAAAGATAATGTCTGGGTGCCTGGGTGGCTCAGTGCGTTAAAGCCTCTGCCTTCAGCTCAGGTCATGATCTTATGGTCCTGGGATCGAGGCCCACATCGGACTCTCTGCTTGGTGGGGAGACTGCTTCTTCCTCTCTCTCTGCCTGCCTCACTGCCTCCTTGTGATCTCTCTCTCTCTGTGTCAAATAAATAAATAAAATCTTTAAAACATAATGTCCTTGCATTATTGTGCAAGAATAAGTTTCATCATGTTTCATTTATCCCTCTGAAATTTGTTTATTTTATGAGTTTCTATTTTCAAGAATCATTAATACCAATTTGTAGAAAGATACTTCATTTGTTTCTAACTGTTGTAGAGTAACTATTATATATATATGTGTGTGTGTGTTTATATGTTCACAGTGAGGATTTATGTTTTTGAGTAATTAAAGGTGGTATAAGGCCAAGGGCAAACCAAAAACATCAGAAATTCATTTCGTTGAGCCATGAATGGTGGTTCCAAGCCTCCTGAATATGCATGTAATAAGCCTTATTTGGGGACTGATTTTTCCCCTCCCTGCCACTGGTCACTCCCTCCCCAACTTCCCTATATTTAGTCATGTTTTGTTCAAGACCTATCCAATTGAAAAGTAAATAAAAGCCACAATGTTTGTGGAAATAGCAGGGTTTATTGATTCATATATGCAAATTGTATAGAAGGTGAAATTAAAGACATTATCAAAAATAACTGGAACCAGATCTGATACCTTTAGTTAGGGTTCTCTTGTTATTACGTCTCTTCTCCATTTTCTCCCTTGGATAATGGTTTTGTGGTTTCACAGTGGTTGGGGCCATGGTTAGAAATAACTTCTTGTCTCACACACCCAGAATTTTACAATTAGAACCAAATTAGATTGTTTAAATTCTAGGTTGAGTTTGAAAAATTTCAAGGGAGGATACTCATCATTCTAATTTGAATTAAAGTCCTACTCATTGAATTAATCACCTTAGTAAGAGAGATTAAATATTACAAGCACCACAATTTTAGTCTCATATCCAACTTTATGATCTATAGCAAGATAAGAATCCATAATATCATAAATATAGGAAAAGTGTGTTGAACACAAAATCACATACCTATATCCATATGGGATACATTTATAAGATACATAATATTAATAATTTTTCTAAACAATATCTTAAATATAATTTTAATTTTTAAATAATTGAACAATCTAGATAATGCAAATATATTATGGAAATATAATTATAAAATAAATAGTAAATTTTAACAAGTTAAACTTATTATAGAAATACTCTGAAATATTAATAGTGGTTGATATTTAAATACCAAAAGGTTTTTTTATACACATTGCCCTCTTCTTCAAAAATGGAAGCCAAACATAATTGAAGATGAAAATATATGGCTCATTTATAATGATCTTATCTTTCTCTTTGTCTAAAGATGCAAATACTAGCATTCAGTGTCCTAAAGACAGTCATGTATGTATCTAGTCCTAGAAAATCAAAATGGTAAGGCTATCTCCATATTTAAGAAAACTACTTTGTATCTGAAGGACAAAAATCATGGATATTTTCTTGAGTATGAATTCTCATTTTACTAGGGAAAATTATAAAATTGCCATGACCAGATAAATCTTTCACTAGTTTTTTTTTAAGATTTTATTTATTTGACAGAGAGAAACACAGCCAGGGAGGGAACACAAGTAGGGGGAATGAGAGAGGGATAAGCAGGATTCCCGCTGAGCAGGGAGCCTGATGTGGGACTCCATCCTGGGTCTCCAGGATCAAGACCTGAGCCGAAGGCAGTCGCTTAACCAATTGAGCCACCCAGGCACCCCTTGAATACTATTTTTTGATCTACATCTGTAGGCCACTGTACTAAATATAATATCTATAAGATTTTGGCCACCAGAAGTATATTCTTAAGCTTTAGATATCTTAAAACTTTGGGGTAGTAATTCAATAAAATATCTAAATTCAATAAAATACGTAATTGAATAACCAACTCACAAATCATCTCCCCTTCTTTAAGATAGAAAAATCTGTAGGAAAAAGGCATCAATTTGCTTGTCATAACAACTAAATTACTATGGAATTAACAATTAACGATATTAGTGTGTATAAACACATATATGCAGTCAAAGGCACAAAATTGTAAGAATTCAGGCTCAAGAAATATTAAACAATTTCAACCTTTTCAGTATAGGTATATGTTTTGAAATGTCAGTTCAAAAAACTATCCAATTTTAACTAATGTAGATTTAGTGTTTCTGCATATGCCTTGTGTCACTTCTTATGCATGGACTGCTCTGCCAGTGTGGCCGAACAGAATGGCCTAATGAAAAATAGGAATAAGAATTCTGTAAAAGAGAATTATCTTTCAACCATGTCAAATAGTCATGCATGCCATAGAGTGAAGCAAAATTTATTAGAATTGTTACTGGAAGAGAAGGAAAATCTATTCTGAACCCTAATATGAAAAGGCATGAAACTGAAAGGTTCTAATATGGTAGCCCTTCTAATATCTTACTAATATCTATCACCTTAGTACAGTTTAGTCAAATACACATACACACATTTACATATATTGAGCTTTTGCTTGGTTTTCAATCCACTGTTCTCTTTCATCCATACTGTCTTTCAGGGATGATCACATCTAGACAAGGAATTTCCTATTATAATTATGCTTATTGTCTATCTATCATCTATGAAGAGATGAATATATCTTTTCTGAGAGAAGCAAAACCCTTTATAATAACAGATTCTGCAAGGTAATGTGAAATTCTGGAATCTTAAAAAGAGAGCTGTTATTATGGGCATGAAATAATCAATATGCTTTTTCCAGTTCAAGCATATTGTTTTCCTCAGTATTTTGCTGCATTAACTCATCCTAAAAAAGATACTGTAGCCATTCCAGAGCTTCTAGAATTTAGTGTTTCTGCATATGCCTTGTGTTACTTCTTATGCATGGACTGCACTGCTATTGAAATAAATAAACTCTGGGGTGCCTTGGTAGCTCAGTTGATTAAGCAACTGCCTTCAGCTCAGGTCATGATCCCGGAGTCCTGGGACTGAGCCCTGCATCGGGCTCCCTGTTCGACAGGAAGCCTGCTTCTCCCTCTCTCACTCCCCCTGCTTATGTTCCCTCTCTAGCTGTGTTTCTCTCTGTCAAATAAATAAAATTTAAGAAAAGAAGAAAGAAAGCAAGAAAGCAAGAAAGCAAGAAAGCAAGAAAGCAAGAAAGCAGAAAGAAAGAAAGAAAGAAAGAAAGAAAGAAAGAAAGAAAGAAAGAAAGAAAAAGAAAGAAGCTCTGAAGTGGGATTTACTTCATCAAAACACATTGCCCTCACTTTCAGATAAGAAAAAAAAAGTTAGAAATCTATGTCTTAACCCCAAAGGGAAAAGGTGTGTTAAAACTGACCTTTGGGTATGCACAGTGGCATTTAGATTATTATATTAAGATAAAAATGAATTATAATTTCAGATGTATTATGGGACCCTGACCTTTTTCTATATTAGTAGTGTAATAGTTTCAGAAAGGAAAAATAATAGCTGTCTTGAGCTTGTAAATGACTATCAATATAAGGTGTCAATTGCTGGCTCATTCTCTTTTCACCTGGGAGTATAGATTGCAACAGTCTTTATTGATCTAACAGGAAGAACAGATGTAAGTACATCAAATAGCCACTTGCCATTCCACATGGGTTAGGAAACTGGAATGAAGGCGCATCTACAGCGATGCATCTAATACCTAGAACACTGGCTGCTATATACACTGTATCAGCTTTTATGAAATCAGTTAATGAATCAGAATATGAATTCTGATATATTTGCCCAAGCACACTCACACAGAATTAAGAGGTTCTTTTTTGAGTAGTTTGCAGAAAGAAACAGGATTCTGTATATATCATCCATAAGCCAGTAGCTGTTTGTTTTAGGAAAACCTACCCATTGCCATAACATATAAGTTCTGAAAAGGAGACTTCTTTATTGAAGATACAACATTCTTTTCTTTTTTTTTTTTTTAAAAAGATTTTATTTATTTGACAGAGAGAAACACAGCGAGAGAGGGAACACAAGCAGGGGGAGTGAGAGAGGGAGAAGCAGGCTTCCCGCCGAGCAGGGAGCCCGATGTGGGACTCGATCCCAGGTCTCTGGGATCATGACCTGAGCCGAAGGCACTCGCTTAACCAACTGAGCCACCCAGGCGCCCCAAGGATACAACATTCTTAGTAGAGGATTTACTGGAGAGTAGGAGTGGGCGTGAGTTTGCTCTGTGTTCCCTTGTTTCCCAGTTCCCAGAGACTCTGCAACTATAGGAAGGTTCTTTAGCTCTGGCTCCTGTAAGCAATTTTCTGATGTGCTTTATGGGTCTTGCATATGTCTGCTTCTGATATATTGGTGTTTATCAAGGGTTTTCCAGAGTCCAACAAATTAACACTTCTCTAAATTCTCTAAGTTATGACACTATTGGGGAAAAGTTAAATATAAAGGTGTAAGAAAAAAATACACTTATTTATTTACTTATTTATTTCTGTTAAATTTAATAATGGAGGATGTGGCTTTTATTATTACACACGCACCCATAGAGTCAGGGTTCTGTCATCCCAGGCGTATGTCCTACAGAAAGAAAGAAAGAAAGAAAGAAAGAAAGAAAGAAAGAAAGAAAGAAAGAAAGAAAGAAAGAAAGAAAGAAAGAAAGAAAGAAAGAAGATATTGAAAGATAAGCTGGTGTCTAAAAGGAAAAGAGGAAGTGAAAAACATAACCAAGATTTGCATGCTCACATCACCTCCCAAAGCCACCAATTCGATGGAAGAAAGGCTTAGAAGACAGAAAGGGACAGAAGTGGTAGGCTAGATGATCTCCCTCTATAGGGAGAGAAATATCAGCAGTGCAGAGAATTCTTCTGACTGACCCTAAAGATGCATACCTCAGGTCTGCAATCCATTTTCTCTTCCTTCCATACTATTTTCTGAAATACATTTAGACCCATAATTTTGCTGGTTATCTGTATGCTTGTAGTTCTCAAATTATTACTCCCATGGTTGGATTTCCACCATGAGTTTCAAATTTATTTATTTAAATAACAAATTGATAACTCAATGAACATTTTTTCCATGGATATCTTAAACTTAACACATCCAGAATAATCATTCTTATCCATCCCTAAAATATGTGGTCTCACTCTAACTCACCCTACTCTTCATCCCTGAATCCTGAATTCCATTATCCCCAAGTCCAATCTACAAATCAGTCCATCATGTTTCACTGATGTGGAACAATAGATAAAATATAGATGTAAACATTTAAATATCCTCTTTGGTTTATTTGTTGCCTATTACAGAGTATGAAACCTAAATGTGTTGCATATTTTCACGAACTGTCCAATACCATCTACCTACTTTCCTGTTTTCTTGTATTTATCTTCTTCTGTTTCTGAGTCAGGATGGTTTTAAATGAAAGAAAACCTCTCCAAAAGTTTTTTAAAATTAAACACTTTCTTGGGGTGCCTGGGTGGCTCAGTTGGTTAGGCGACTGCCTTCGGCTCAGGTCATGATCCTGGAGACCCGGGATCAAGTCCCACATCGGGCTCCCTGCTCGGCAGGAAGTCTGCTTCTCCCTTTCTTACTCGCCCTATTTGTGTTCCCACTCTGGCTGTGTTTCTCTCTGTCAAATAAATAAAATCTTTTAAAAATAAATAAATAAATAAATAAAATTAAACACTTTCTTATCTGACAAAACACGGAGGTCAGATGTAGAGTGGCTTCAGTGTTGGTTAAATTACTGTTTCTATATTAGGAAAGCTGTACATTCTTCCCACATTCCACTCTGACAACCTCCAAAGGTTGGCTTGCATTAGGTTTACCTGTGAAGTTCATAAGATAGCTTTGGCATCACATGAGGATGTCATGAACAGAGTCAGGGCTCAGTTTTTTGCCAGAAGTACAACAGAATAAAAGTAACAGTGACAAAATAGAAAATAAGTATTCCTTCATGAATTGGTCATTAATTAATATATTTTGGACAGTAAAATTCAGCTGTCTTAGCATTTTTTTTTTTTTTTTTTTGCAATCACGTGAAGTGGGTAGATTGAATAATACCTAAGTTGTATTCCAAGTAAGGTTTTGGAAAAGTCTTTAGCTAAATGGCTTTGGAATTCCTGGTAATATACAACAGTGAAGGATAATGAGCAAAATAATATAACTACTGAATCCAAGAATCACCAGAACATGCTTTCTCACTCACTCCATTTCAAAACTTAGAGAACCAGAAAATGACATTTGAATGGAATTTAAAGTTCATCCAGAGCAAGTTTCTGTCAGTTGTTTGAATCTCTTCTACCATATTGCTGACAAGAAGTCATTTGTTGAATGAATGCCCAAATCCCTAGAAATGAGGAATTCGCATGTCTTCCAAACAGTGGGTAGACTCTTACTGCTGTCAGTTTTCAACTGATTGACTTCTTTTGTAAATATCCTACAGAATTATTCTTGTGCATGAATTGTCCATGAATATTCCCAAATGTTTAAATATAGTTATCAAGCCCTTCAAAGGATTTCTCTTTCAATGTTAAATATCCCCTCCTTTAAGCATTAGTCACATGAAATAATTTTATATATTAAGAAATGCAATTTTTTTAAGACTTTCAGTTTATTTAGGTTCTCCTTAGGACATGGCACCCAACTTTATAATTTATAATTCAATTCAGTCTACTCCCCTACCATCTATCTATGGATCTGCATCTACCCACTCATCTATCCATCAATCCATTTACCTATTTTTCTGTTCCTTAAATTGTTCAATAAAGACCCTCAGATCTGTTATTTCATCAATCAATTAATCAATCACTCACATAGAGAACAGAGCAGGAGTTTCAACCCCTTTCTTGTTTTATGTATTCTAAACAATAATTTCTGTGGTAGTAACTCAATTGTGTTAGAAAGCATATACAGAAACTGAGTGTTAAGTGCATTATTTATTGGCTGCTTTTATTCAATAATCTGGATCTCAGTGTTCAGCTTGTTACAGAGCCAGAAGAAGAACATATTACATATGCACACACATGCATACCCACATGTATCACCTAAAGTCCCACACACATATTGTGGTGTATCTCACTCAACTATTTGGCTGTAGATAGGGCTTAATAAAATTGACTATTCTTTGTATAATATTACACTGATTTTTAATTATATTAACTTTTATTTTAAAATATGCTCATTTTTAAGGCTAGTATTTATCACATATTTACATTGTACACGATATATTGCTAAGAACTTCTGAAATTTTTTCTCTTTCAATCCCTGTGTCCTCTGGGAGACAAGTCAATATAAATGATATCAGAGGCTTCCATGTCTCTGAGTGCTTTCCAACTTTCTTCTTGTGATTGAGTTCAAGTTTCAAGGCACTGTGCAAACATGCAGGGAATGATCCTAATGTTTTGGTACCAGCTGAAACCTGATTTGTGACCCAGGATGTGATCTATTCTGGAGAATGTTCCATGAGCACTGGAGAAGAATGTGTATTCTGTTGCTTTGGGACAGAATGTTCTGAATATATCTGTGAAGTTCATCTAGTCCAGTGTGCCATTTAAAGCCCTTATTTCCTTGTTGATCTTTTGCTTAGATGATCTGTCCATTTCAGTGAGGGGGTGTTAAAGTCCCTTACTATTATTGTATTATTTGTCAATGTGTTTCTTTGATTTTGTTATTAATTGGTTTATATAATTGGCTGCTCCCATGTTAGGGGCATAAATATTTATAATTGTTAGATCTTCTTGTTGGATAGACCCTTAAGTATGATATAGTGTTCTTCCTCATCTCTTATTACATTATTTGAATTATATTAAATTTTGGATTAAAATCTGATTCATCTGATAAAAAGATTGCCACCCCAGCTTCCTTCTGATGTCCATTAGAATGGTAAGTGGTTTTCCACCCCCTCACTTTCAATCTGGAGGTGTATTTGTGTCTAAAATGATTTTCTTGCAGACAGCAATTGGATGGCTCTTGCTTTTTTATCCAGTCTGATACCCTGTGTCTTTTGATTGCAGCATTTAGCCCATTTACATTCAAGGTAACTATTGAAAGATACGAATTTAGTACCATTGTATTGCCTGTAAGGTGACTGTTAATTGTATATTGTCTCTGTTCCTTTCTGGTATGTGTTACTTTTGAGCTCTCTCTTTGTTTAGAGGAACTCTTTCAATATTTTTGTAGGACTGGTTTGGTGATTGCAAATTCCTTTAGTTTCTGTTTGTCCTGAAAGCTTTTTATCTCTCCTATTTTCAACGACAGCTTAGTGGATAAAGTATTCTTAGCTACATAGTTTTCTCATTTAGTACCCTGAATATATCCTAGAGAGTATTATGCTAAATGAAATAAAGCAATCAAAATTACTATATGATCTCACTGATATGTGGAATTTGTAAAACAAAGCAGTGCATCATAGGGTAAGAGAGGGGAAAAAAATGAAGCAAGAAGAAACCAGAGAGGGAGACAAACCATAAGAGACTCTTAATCTCAGGAAATAAACTGATGGTTGCTGGAGTAGAGAGGGGTGGGAGGGATGGGGTGGCTGGGTACTGGACATATGGGGTTTGTGTTTTGGTGAGCTCTGTGTATTGTGGAAGACTGGTGAGTCACAGACCTGTACCCCTGAAGCAAATAATATATTATTTACATAAAATAAATTATTTCAAGATTACAGAGCTAGGAAATAAAGAAACTAAAATTCAGTGAAGATCAACTTCTTTTTTAAATCTCAAAATGTAGATAAACATAGATAATCATGAGAAAGTATTTTAAAATCAAACAAAATTACATTAACCAGTATAACTACATTTAGCAATATGGTTTAATTTTTAATGTTTTACTTTTGTTATGGTTTAATTTTCAAACACACATACACTTTTGTTAAAACCTGCCTTCCCAGTTAGAATGCCAAAATTAACAAGACAAGAAACATCAAGTATTGGTGAGGATGTGGAGAAAGGGGAACACTCTTACACTGGTGGGGATGCAAGATGGTGAAGCCATTCTGGAAAACAGTATGGAGTTTCCTCAAGACATTAAAAATAGAGCTACCCTACAACCCAGCAATTTTACTAATGGGTATTTACCTCAAAGATACAAATTTAGTGAAAAGAATGGGCACATGCACCCCAGTGTTCATAGCAGCAATGTCCACAATAGCCAAACTGTGGAAGGAGTGGAGACATCCTTCAACAGACAGATGGATAAAGACGATGTGGCCCATATACACAATGGAATATTCCCCAGCCATCAGAAAGGATGAATACCCACCATTTGCATCAACATGGATGAAACTGGAGGAGATTATGGTGAATGAAATAAGTCAAGCAGAGAAAGACTATTATCATATGGTTTCACTTATATATGAAGCATGATGACTAGCTCAGAGGACCATAGGAGAAGGGAGGGAAAACTGAATCGGAAGAAATCAGAGACGGAGAGAAACCATGAGAGACTCTAGACTCTGGGAAACAAACTGAGGGTTACAGAAGGGAAGTGGGAAGGAGATGGGGTAACTGGGTGATGGGTATTAAGGAGGGCATGTGCTGTGATGAGCACTGAGTGTTATTCACAGCTAATGAATCATTGAACACTGTATCAAAAACTAATGATGTGCTATCTGCTGTGTAACTGAAAATAATAAAAATAAATAAATAATAAGATCTACTTTCCACAGAAATCTTAGTATTTTGATAAATTTATGCTTCATATGTTTTCATATTTTTTTCTGGTGTTTCTCAATTTTGGATATATATATCATTTCAGTTCCTACCAACATAGGTTTCACCCTACTAGTTTAAAGGTTAGTATAAATTGCTTCTTCAGATCATCTCAAATACTGAAGTTCCTAGGTAAGCCCAGTAAAAACAACCTTTCAGGCAGTTTAGTCCATTATTATTTAAACTATTATAATTTTCTTAGGTGGACCTAAACCACAGGTGGACCTAAAATCTCTCATCCATATAATGCACTGCAAGCAGGACTTCTGTTCTTTCATACCACTCACATCACTTTATTTGTAGTTGTTACATGCTTCTGAATGCATTGCAAAAAAGCTTTTTCTCCTGGACATAAGTTATTCCCACAGTGCCTGGCACTTAGAAGGCAATAATTTTGTCAAATGATGAGTAGGAGTTTAGTTCTCAACATGGTTAAAGAAACATTTTTAAAAATCAATGATTGGGTTATGGTGGAGTGGGTAAGTAGAGGATAACATTCTCCCTTTTCCTGATGCTCCACTGATTTAGTTGGACTTTTCTTCTCATTATTAGGAAGTTAGGCTTATTTCCCAATAATGGCCATAATATAATGGTTTCCAGATTGTTCTTCCTAATTTTATTTCATTAACTTGACAATACTGAAAGTCCCTCATAGTTCTGATGCTAGTGGGTTTTTTTCTAAATCTTACTTTTCTATATCATTATGAATTCCGAACATTTGACATCTTCATAGGTATTTTAGTGGGGAGTCTGAAGAAGCTGCCAAGAAGATGTCATTTTCAATGTGCACAATTCTAAATTAACATTAACATGCTTTATTTGGGCCAAAGTAACATATTCTGTTAGATTAATCCCCATGCCAGCTTATTTTGATGGATAAATGTATTATGCATGCAAAGGCAGTTTTAATCTATGAAAATGTTAGATAATTTATTGATATATTGAAGGAAATTTCTTTAAGATCTGGAAAAAATCAGAGTTCAGTGGTTTGAGGGATATTAATGATGGAGATTCTGATGGTAGAACATGAAAACCAGCATTTTTTAAATTATGTTAAATTTTCTAAAATTGCACTTGACAAAATGAAAAGAAAAACAACCAAAAAAAATACTTTAGTACAGACATTATAAAACACATGGATAAAATTAAAGGCCTTTTTCATATGCCTTGTGGGATGCTACAATACCCCTTGGGAAATTCCTGTTTCTCAAAATAGTAAGTACACCTTGGGTGAGAGGTTGCCATGACAGCACATAGGGCAGCAAGCAACTAATTGTTCTCTCTCTACAAAGATTTCACATGGCTTTCTCATCTTTTTTTCACATGGATTTCTCATCTTTCACTTAAAAGCTAGGCTTCTGCCTGGTGCAAGGGCTAATTCTTTGTTCAATTACATTAGCACTCTAAATCCAGGGAGCAAATGGTCTGCCAACTGGAGCCACAAACACAGTTGGATGGGATCCAAATGACATCCACAAAGCTCAGTCACACACTGTGGGGAAAGTGACCAAAATTGGCACTTCACAATCTTGATGAAAATGTACTTGGAGTAGTTTCCTCACATATTCAAATATCCACAAACACAGAGAAATTTCATTTGGAACATACAAAAATGTATGCAGTATTTTTATCTTGAAAGTCAAATTAGACATTTCAAATTATTTTCAATGTAAGCTTCTGTTTATGTATCAGTGTAAACACACCTGAAGTTATACATATTATATTATTATAAGATATAATCTTATATCATATATAAGAGTATAATATACATATTATAAAAAATATACATATTTTCTCTTCCTACTCTTTGCCATCTAGTACAATTTATCTTCATCCTTTTTATTTTTATTTTTAAATGATTTTGTATGAAATAAAAAGCTAGTATTTCTTTCCTCTAGCTTTACAGAGGTATAATTGACAAAAATTATATACATTTAAGGTATATAATGTGATGTTTTCACATGAGTATAGATTGTGAAATAATTATCACAATCAAGTTAACATATCCATCCATTCATATAGTTTGTGTATGTATGTGTGTTAAGAACACTTGAGATCTACTCTCTTAGCAACTTTCAGTTATTATTATTATTTCAGATATTATCATTATTATTACTTATAGTCACCATGCCATACATTTGGTCCCTAGAATCAATATCTCTCCCCCTTACCCACCTCACAACCCCTACTAGTCATTCTTCTCTCTGTTGCTATGACTTCATCTTTTTTAGATCTCACACATAAATAAATTACATAATGTTTGTCTTTCTGTATCTGGTTTATTTCACTTAACATATGTCTTCCAGGTCGATCTATATTGTGGCAGATGGAGAGATTTCCTACGTTTTGAAGCATATTTCATGTTCCCAGCCCTTTTAAATTCACATGTTAAGTCCTTTTTTACTGACCAGAAATACAACCATCTGACTATCCATTATTTATCAAAATTAAGCCTAATGTTGGATTATCATCAGTGTCCCGTAATTGGGTCACACTAAGACAAAAACAGTGAATATTTGATAATTCTTTTAGTGAAGGGGTGCATCGGTGATGTAGTTCATTATGTGTCCAACTCTTGATTTTGGCTCAGGATGATCAAGGTCGAGGGAGCAAGCCCTGTGTCATGCTCTCTGATCAGTATGGCGTCTTCTTGGGTTTCTCTCTTCATCTTCATCTGCCCCTCCCCACTGCTCACTCTCTCTTTCTCCCTAAAATAAATAAATAAATATTTTAAAAATAAATTTAGTAAAAATGAGAGATGTAGAAGGCTTAATAGAGAGAGGTAAGAATGAAGGGCTACTGTAAAGATTGAAGACTCTAAGACTGTTTATCATGCTATATTTTTTTCTTGTTTGCAATTTGTAAAATTTATTTCATCTTTCCATTTTGTACTGCCATCATGCAGAGGTTTTCACATTGTTTAGGAAGCAGACATATAAAGTTCCCATCCAAGGCACCAGAGGCTATGGAATCTTTACTCCACTTCAGCCACTTTTAATTTGATGATCATTTGGAAAAGTCTGCTTTAAAGAAAAAAAAAAGGTTGAAAATAATGTTGTTTAGTGATGTCTATACACTTACAACAAATAAGATATAAATGAACCTCTTAATTGCTTTGATATCCCACCACTCATGAATTGACCTAATGAGTCTAAAATTGAAGAAGGAGAGGAAGAGGGTTTTATGTGTGTCTGTGTGTATCTTTGTTTTTACATGTAAAAGCAATACTCTTCAATAAAATTAAATAAATTTGAAGTATATCTATAAAAATGCTGCAAATTACTTTAAGTTTTATATAGTCAACTCCAACTGGTCTATTGAATCTTCCCAGTCTCATGGATCCTTTTGCTATTCTCATAAAATTTATGAATTGTATTCTATCAAAAAAGGAACATTAAACGATTTTGTATATAATTTTGGGGGTTCATAGTCCATGAATCTCATCCATAAGTTTCCTTGGGTCTAGTGATCCCAGGTTGAGATGTAATTGAGCAAATTTATAGAAAATAATTTAGAATGTTTTCTTCAGTAGTCCAAACCTTTCACCCATGTCCCCAGTTTCTTCTCAATAACAACAAAAAAAGAATATTTGTAACCAAAAAAAAAAAAAAGAATACTTATAACCAAAGAAATTTGGTCATGGAGTTAGAGCAATATGTCTGCATCTGATTCCCATGAGTTCCCTTCAAATTCTACTGGTCACCCGTGCCTCCTTCTACCAGAAAGTCATGTTTATATCAGTATCTTATCCTCCTTGCTAGAACTATTTGAATTTCACCCTGTTTTAGTAAGTTTGACAATACAAAGGAGAGGTGGAAGCAAGAGATCTACCAAAATAGCTATGTAAGCTGGTAAATTAGCCTCATGGATATTGACAGAAGAGAGGAGACTGTTAGCTCAGACACAATAGAAGAATAGTAGAAATAGCAACATAGTGACACCACAGGATGTGTAAGTCCACCACAAAAAAGGAAAGCTGAACTTACAGAATTCACTGTGCTTTAATTCCTAAATATTGTGTGAAATGGTGTGATACATTTTTGTTATTCATTATCTCATTACCTCACCTCTTTTCCACCTGAATAAACAATCATGAGAAGTGGTTTGCATAATAGAACTTGAGGTCATAGCCTTGAAATTTTTGCATACTCAGCATGTTGTATCCAAGGGAAAGAGGTCTGTGGCACATTGCTTCCCCAAAATGTCATGGAATAAAATGGTCAGTATTTGGAAAATCTGCATTATGCAAAAAAACCAACATTTTCTGGATGACCAGTGTATGATGTTGCACAATTACACATGATTAAAAAATTTGTACTGAAAGTGCAAAGAAGATCAATGGATTTTAATATAACAAGGTTCATTTATATGTTTTTAGACTACACACTGCAACTTAAGTAACTGCCCCTGCCCACTTTTTGGTATAGTATCTAAGAAACATAGACATAAGTATCTGATAAAGGTATTAAAATAATCCTTTCTTTTTCAAGTACCTAATTGGGAAAGAAATTTAAAAAGATCTAAATAAGTAGAAAACCACCATTTTCTGGATTGGATGGCTCAATATTCTTTAGATATGAATTCTCCCTCAAATTCATCAATATATTTAACAAAATTCCAATCAAAATTGCCTTCAGGCTTTTTTAAATAGATATTGGCAATCTGAGTCTAGCTTTTCATGGCAATATAATAACCAAAAATTTTTGAGTAAAAGAAAATGTAGATAACTTACATTACCAAAAAGGATGTTCTACAAAAATGAGTAAGCTATTCTGGTATGGACATAAAAATAAATATATACATCAATCTAAAAAATAAAGAAGCCATAAATAAGTTGACATATATATACGTATATAGTCAAATGATTTTAAACAAATGTGCAAAGTTAATTTTATATGAAATTGAGACTCTTTTTAAAAAAGTGGACAAAGTGAGTGCCTGCTGGGTGGCTCTGTTGGTTAAGCGACTGCCTTCAAATCAGGTCATGATCCTGGGATATTGGGATCGAGTCCCACATCAGGCTTCCCCTGCTTTTTGGGGAGCCTGCTTCTCCCTCTCTCTCACCCTGCCACTCCCCCTGCTTATGCTCTATTTCTCTCTGTCAAATAAATAAATAAAATATTTTTAAAAATAAAAATAAAAGTGGACAAAACAGTGCAGCTACTTTGAAAAACATTTTGGCAATCATTTTATTTATGAATTTAAGCATGTATTAATCATATACTCAATACACATCAACCACACATTAAATATATGCTAACAATCTGACCCACAAATCCCAGGTATTTAATGCAATAGATATAAAAGCCTAGATCCACTTAAAGATCTATGCATAAACATTCATAGAAGCTTTATTCATATTAGTAAAAAAATAGAAAATTCCCAAGTATCTATCAGTAGGTCAATAAATAAATTGTGCTACATACATCAAAATAATACTTTAAAGTATTACAAGAGGATTACAGGTTGAATACTTTATACATTAATTAGAATTCTTTAAATGGGAAACGTAACATTTGTTCCCTATTTACTATTTCTTTTTCTTTTTCCTTTTTTTTAAAGATGTATTTCTTTATTTTAGAAAGAGAGAGAGAAAGAACAAGCAGAGAGGCAGAGGGAGAGGGAAAGAGAAACTTCACCATTCACCCAAAACTAATATAACATTGTGTGTCGACTATACTTCAGTACAAAGAGTATACATAATACAATATATAATGTATATATAATATAATAAAATATACTATAATAATACATTATATATAATTTATTTTATAATTGTATTAGAGCAAGCATTCCAACTACACAAATCTGGACTTAGATGTTCCATAAAATTAAGATGGAATGACAATAGAAGGCTATTTATTAGGGGAAGGAAACTTTCTTGTAAACGAAGATATAAAACACAAAGTAGAAGACAGTTCACACATGACCTTAAATCTGTGATCAGTTACTGAAAACAAAACAAAACAAAACAAAACAAAACAAATAACCCCCCCCCCCAAAAAAAACTTATAATTATACTTCGGTAATATTATCCTTTGCAGAATCAGTTAATCTCATTATACCTTTATAGAAGGAAATTTAATTATGAGATTCACTCCTCCAAATCAAAACAGAATTCAAAAAGAGGAAGACTAATCTTCCAAGAAATAATGCTAAGATGGGCTTAAGGGTGGCTCAGACCTTCGGCTCAGGTCATGATTTCAGGGTCCTGGGATGGAGTCTCACATCGGGCTCTCTGCTGTGCTGGGAGCCTGCTTCCCCTTCTTTCTCTGCCTGCCTCTTTGCCTATTTGTGATCTCTCTCTCTCTCTCTCTCTCTCTCACTCTCTCTGCCAAGTAAATAAATAAATATCTTTAAAAAAAAAGAATGCTAAGAACTTGGAAAGCTTTGGAAAGAAATCTTGAGATCACCACTAAGCAGCATCCTTTGTTTGATTAAATTGTTCTTTTTAATAATGGAAGTTTTTCTTCTGTTAAAATGAATGACTAAAGAATTTTAGAAAAATCATTTTTAAGAAATACAAGAATTCATATGATGAAGTCATTGTCCAAAGGTGAGCAAATATAATGCACTATTTAAAAACAATTTGGAGACTCTAAGAAATTCACATAGGATGTAACAGCCCTTTCCCAAATAGTTATTACATTCTAAAGAAAATATTACTCACTTTTCCAAAGTCTTTTTCATGATGTATCAGCAATTTTGTTCTCTATACCCAGATTTCTGCCTCATAAGCCCAATATGATAAAACATCTTTCTATAGGCTTTTGTTCATGTTTCTTTTACAAATTCATTAAATTTGTGTATAAAATGCAAACGAGATTTTCTTTATTATAAAAATATGTTAAGGTGCTTGAGGGATGCTTTATAAATAATCCTTAATATATTTTAGGTAAAATATTATGTCACAAATTATCTTAAACTTTCATATTTACCTCAAAACCAATGTAAGCCAAAAGTATCTTAGAAATTTTCATTTGAAGTCCATTAATTATGGGGCGCCTGGGTAGCTCAGTTGGTTAAGCGACTGCCTTTGGCTCAGGTCATGATCCCGGAGACCCAGGATCGAGCCCCACATCGGGCTCCCTGCTCGGCAGGAAGCCTGCTTCTCCCTCTCTCACTCCCCCTGCTTGTGTTCCCTCTCTGGCTGTTTCTCTCTGTCAAATAAATAAAATCTTTTAAAAAAAAAAAAAAGAATTTTTTTGAAGTCCATCAATTAATTAATTAACTTTTTAAATAAATATACGACTTTTTCTATGCTAACATCCTGTTTCATTTGGTTAAATCAGAGTTAAATATGAAAAGAGAACATAATCATCAGTTGTTTTCTCTTGCTTTCTCAGATTAACCTTTATAGTCATACTCGTACAAGGTTGTCTGATAGGTCTCAAATTACAAGTCACAAAATACTTTGTGGTTTTTAAGTGCAGAATATCAACATATATGTACTCAACTCTTGAGCATTTAGTTTACTAACATTAGGGTAGAATTTGGGTAACAATCCAGAAATGAAAGTTTGTTGATTTTTTTTGAAATATTTTATTTATTTATTTAAGAGAGAGTGAGAGAGAGTGCACAAGCTGAGTAGGGAGAGAGACAGAGGGAGAAGCAGACTTCCTGCTGAGCAAAGAGCCCAACAGGAGGCTGGGGCTTGATCCCAGAATTCTGGGATCACAACCTGAGTCAAAAGCAGATGCTTAATGGACTAAGCAACCCAGGTGCCCCTGAAGATGACAGTTTCAAATGTAATATAACATTATGGAAGATATAAAATAGAGATCAAAGTATAAAGATTGAAAAAAAAAACTACTTAATTGATAGAAGCTACACTTTCTACATTCAGTAATTGGCTTTGTGATAGTATGACCATTTTGAAAAACCAAAGGAAAAAATCTTAAACACATGTAACTTATTAAAGTCCTCTTAACTTATTCAATTAACTTTGCTTATTTAAGGGGGAAAATAAACCATGAGTTTTAGTTCATATTGAATCTTTTTCTTAATTTTTCCATGGGAACCCATTGAAATGTTAATTTAGTTGTGTTCTAAGTTAATCATGTGAATAACATGAACTTTCAACTTAAAATGACTCACAGTGTGACCTTCCTACTTTTATATTCGAATATTTATATACCTTTTTATTTATATATTTACAATCCTACTTTATATTTATATAACCTTGTATATCTATTTCTCTATTTAAGTATATATGTAACTGTATCTCTCATCTATATCACTATGCTACATGTGTCCATAAACTCCATCTCTATCTCTAGCTTTTTTTTATAGTAGCTTATTTTTATAGTAGCTTATTTTCCCCAAGACATATTTACTCGAAGACACACAACAGATCAAAATAATGATGATAAATCAAGTCTGTACTTCTCTAGCTCTAATTGTACTCATCCCACAAAAACACTAGCTTCCACAAATTTCTCTCAATTAGCTTAGGGATCCTTGAAGGAGGATGTTCTATTTACCCAAGGAATGCACCTCTGATGACAGTGGTATTTGGGATTTTCTTCATCTTGCAGAGCTATAGGAAAATATAACTCTTATGACTGTGACACTTCAAAGCTGCAAACACAACTATCTAAAAACCTAATGTCCTTGCTCACTCTTATTTTTCCATTCTGAATATAAGCTATTTAAGCCATTATGAGATTGCTAGGACTTTGTAGAATTTATAGTTGTCCTACAGAAATCGTAAATAGGGAAACCCTTGGCTGGCATACCACATCCTCACTAACATTTGTTAAGGTTGTCTTTCTGATACATTTGGATACTTTATGTTCTTAAAATATTACTAAAAACAACTAGACAAAATAGGAAAAACTGTAGCATTACAAATATTATAAATATTGACATATACAAACTCCATAATTACTGGAAGTAGAAAAGGAGAAGAAGGCAAATGTGAAGTTTTCCATCTAAAGAAGTTAGGACCAATAAAGTTAGGGGGATTTTGTCAAACAAAAACAATGGTTTCTGTCTGGAATTAATAGAATACTTTAAAAGCAACATATGTGGGAAAGGGACAAAGGAAGTTAAAGATATTGGGCTACTTTATTTCTTTCATAACAGAGAAGAAATAAATATTTAAGCTGATAACTCAAAGAATATATGTATAAGATAATATTTATAACTATGGAGTTAATCATCCACAGGAAAATAAATGGAA
Source organism: Spilogale gracilis (assembly GCA_004023965.1). Taxonomy (NCBI): domain Eukaryota; kingdom Metazoa; phylum Chordata; class Mammalia; order Carnivora; family Mephitidae; genus Spilogale; species Spilogale gracilis. Next base: position 38,829 of record PITA01008887.1, on the reverse strand, counting down.
ATACTCAGGTTTAGATAGCTTGAAGAGTGAGGCTTGAAGAGGGAAGCAAGTGAGAATTTCAAGGAAAAAATATATTTCATTTGTCATTTTGACACTTAATAAATTTTTGTTAGTTTTATTTTATTACAATAATAATATTAGAAATGTCTTTAAAATAAGATTAGATATTTCACTAGAGTATCACAGAACAATTCTTTCACTGTTATCTTGGAAAATAGATAAATATCTTTCAAGAAAATTTATGTATTTTCCTGGGACAATTTGTTTGAGAGAAAGGACACTTAATCTTTATCACATATTATACATAATTGTATCAACCTGCTTATAGAAGTTACAGTACTTGCTTTTGGTCATAAAAAATCCTTATACTCTGTTCATTGTACTTCATGTAGAAAATTGAAATTTTGAGAAAAAGGTCCACAAAATAGGTCCTTATATAGTTATCCTTATATATATAGAAAAACTTCTCTACTTTGCTTTCATACAGCTGCAAACACACACACTTCGAAAATATGCTTTCAAAGAATATTCATAATGATATAACTCATTGACTTTCAGGGAGATTTGAATTTTTATGTAGGTCATAATTTTACCCTCGGTTTATCTATTTCTATAAACAAACACATATTTTTATTTATAATTTCTGCAGTTTTGCTGAGTTTTTGATAAAAATTATTGAGAATGTACAGGTTTCATATGAACATCTATGCATATATTTATATAGTCTCTACTTTTATGTTCAGCTGGGAGATTGAAACACTTTTCAATCTTATTTTCATCCACTTAGTAATCTCTAAAGATGTTCTCAAGTACATCCCAAAACAAAACCAATTTCAGCACGTTCAATATTTGATTAGCTTCCCTACGTAATGCTATGTTATCATTAGAAGATCATGTTAATATCGGTGTAGTTTATTCAGTCTAATTTAGTGTTCTCTGCTGCAAAATCAGCAGCGACTCAAATGAGGAGCCATAGAAAAGGAACATTTAAATTTGAGATTAAGTCATTGATTGATCTGATAAGGCTGCACAGCGATTCTCTGTTATAACAAAAATATGAACATGCCTTTGAGAAACAAAAATAAATTTGCATTTGCTGCAGGAACTACTTATTTTACATAACAAATACTCATTCAACTTGAATAAGTACTGGTGAAAATGAGCCTGATATCTGGAAATTACTACTTAGCTTATTGCTCTTTTATGTGTATGCGTGTGTTTTTTTCCTGACTGAGAACATAGTTTAATTGCTCTATAAACTGTAGAGGGTTTAAAAAATTGCCATAAAATTAAATGAGATAAAAGTGTATGCTAAGTATCATTTCATTGCACTACTTTTTTGTTTTGCCTTATTTTTTGAGAGGTGAAATAAAAGGGTCAGAACCATTAAAGTTTTATAGCAGCTCAAATTTAAGTTGACACAGTGTTTTCCCAGAAGTTTTTTAAATCCCCTCGATTCAGTAAAATGTGAATCAAAATTAAGAAAACAGAGCAATGAAAAAAAAAAACTGAGAAGTTGCAAAGAGAAGCTGGCTTTAATTCCAACATTCAAAATTATAGTCATTACTGTTTCTCTCCAGTTGTGGATGTCAGTTTTCTTTTTAATACAGAATGGAATCTGTCAAACTTACAGGACATCTTTTTGTAGAAACAACCATGCGTTTGATAAAAATAAGTAATAGAATAAAAACAAATTATCTTACAAACGATTTATAAATGCTACAATTATGTGTAATTGCAACAATGATTGATACAATAGCTATTTATTGCAAATCAGCTTGCTATGGGCTATGAGCACAACCTAATGGTCCGCCAGCCATGCTTCCACAATAAAAATAAAAAGAAATGATGGTATTACTTGGGTTACTTTGAATCCATTCTCATTTATATGTAAAACAAATTTGTAAATCCCAAATATATTTCACAACTCATCCACATCATGGTGGGAATTCCTACTCCAAAAGAATAAAAGCCCCACCCATCAGCAGTCGATTTCACCAGTGTAAGACGTTAAGAACAAAAAGAAACTGTTCTCCTTTTACTTGGCAAAGAACTAATGTGCAAAATTGATAAAAGGATAAAGCAGGTAAATGCTGCCACTAAACACATGCCCTTCCCTTTCTTCGTCATTTCACCAAATGATAATCTTATGTTTAAGTCCTCATCTTCCTTTGCATGACCATGTGCTTTAGAGCAAGCTAACCTCAAATGTATTCTTGGAAGGAAGATCTAAGCTGATCTTATAAGATCATGTTGACCTTAAACCCTTGCTGAAAATCAATCTGGGCAAGGGCTTATCACAAGAATGGCTAATGAAATACCTGTGAATGTTTGCTGTTAAGTCTCTAAGCCATGAGAGATCCTGGACTCAGGAAACAAACTGAAGGCTATAGAAGGGAGAGGAGTGGTGAATGGGGTAGCCAGGTGATGGATATTAAGGAGGGCACATGTTGTGGGGAGCCCTGGGTGTTATATGCAACTCGTGAATTGTTGAACACTACATCAAAAACTAACGATGTACTCTATGTTGGCTAACAGAACATAAAATAATAATCATCATCATCATAATAAAAGTAAAAAGGAACAGGTAAAAGAAAAATAAAATGCCATCCCGAATTCTTAGGATTAGAAATGCTAACATTGCTTAAAAGACTAAGGAAATATTATTAAATATTTCATAACTGAAAAAACATTTTTCTGACCTAAGAAATCATGCATAACCATTCTTAGAGAGAAAGAAGGAAAGAAAAAGAAAGAAAGAAAGAAAGAAAGAAAGAAAGAAAGAAAGAAAGAAAGAAAGAAAGAAAGGAGAATGGAAGAAAGGAAGATGGCTGGATTTCTCATTCTTGAAGGGATACTGTAAGATACTTTTTTAGACTTTGATGTTTTTCCTGTTTCTAGCTATTTTCTTATACAGATGTTCATTCTAGAGCCGCTGTGTCCATATTCTTTAGATGAGCAAGCCTAAGGGAAAGGCTGACACACTGAGGATTGTGACACCAGAAAGAGAGAGACGTTGGGTCTTTAAAGACAGCATTTAACTGTTCTATAACTATATTCTGCAGCTGCCTTGCTGCTGGGCTTTTGGTTCCATGTGATAGCACGTGTCCTTCCTGCTTATGTTAATGTAGGCTAATTATCGTATGACACCAAATGCAGCAGTGTGAGTAGCCTGCAAAATTCCCAGGGTATGCCTTGTTTTGGGACTGTATGTGCCAGAAGAGGGGAAGGAGACGAGAGGTTATCAATTACAGCCACATTTCCATGGATTTAATCATTTTCTTATTCACTCATTTATTTAAATAAACTGTCTGAATAAAGCATCTTCTGTACTTTGAGGAGTAGGCACACATATAAAGTATTTCAGTATTTCATCAAGCTTCCATCATACTTTTCATCAAAAAGTATTTGATGGACAATTAAATAGGGCATACAGAAGAAGGAGATATCCAATCTGTTTTCTCTACCAAATTCACCATCTGGTAAGTCAGTACCTAGGCCTCCCTAACTAGTTTCATGTATGTTTGCAACCAAGTTGACATTTTCTTTTTTTTTTTTTTTAAGATTTTATTTATTTGACAGAGAGAAACACAGCCAGAGAGGGAACACAAGCAGGGGGAGTGAGAGAGGGAGAAGCAGGCTTCCGGCCGAGCAGGAAGCCTGATGTGGGACTCGATCCCGGATCTCCGGGATCATGACCTGAGCCGAAGGCAGTGGCTTAACCAACTGAGCCACCCAGGCGCCCCTACATTTTCTGTCACAATTTGGATCCCTCCTCTTCAAACTAATAGTGAGAGCATATAAATAGCAAAATGTTACTAGAAATGATTTAGTAAAGAGAATCAAAACCTTTAAAAGCGTTCTTACCTTATCATGATGAACACTGAATAATGTATACAGTTGTTGGATCACTATTTGGCCCCCCTGAAACTGATATGACACTGTATGTTGGCTGTAATGGAATTAAAATTTTAAAAGAATTCCACATGCAACTAACACTACTATCTTCTCTTAATATAGACAGAATAGAAGACGTGTTACAAACTTGTAAGTCTGGCAAAAAATATGTGGTGGTAAGGGTTGGACCACTGCAATAACCCCCATGGATATTAAAAGATTTACAAGTAAATTAAAGTTGTGAAGAGCTCTGTTCCAAAACTTTCTTCATTTGTCGTACTCATTCAGGGCTCAGCTTAACTATCCGTTATTTTTAGGCGTCTACCCTTGATTCCGAGACCAGGTCAGTTCCCTCTCCTTTACGTGCTGTCAGTATTCCATGTCCTCTATAGTACACTGTACTTATGGTTTTCAAAAGAATATCATAGTCAGCCCATGATACACCGTGTAGTTCTAAGAGATCTGAGAGGCCATGGCACCCAAAGCTAGACACCGATGTCAGTACAGGGAAGGCTTCTTTTGTGACATTTGAGAATTAAGTGAAGGTTGTGTTAACCAGATAATTTCACTAAGAATATTCAGCATTCATATACAGCCTATAAATTACTGTTTAATACAATATGGCTCTCTAACATTTCACATAGTCCTAGTATTCTGGTAAATGAAATATACTTGAAAATACTCCATGAAACTAATTTCCTGAGAAATATTTATGAAAATAAAGTAAGAGAATTTTTTTTAATAGTCTAGTAGAGGGTAAAAATTGAAAAGGTCTTTGATATTTTATACTCATTTTTTTCCAGATTCCTGGAATGACCAAAAACTATAAGACAAAAATTTAATACTATAAATCTTAAGTGGTTCAGTGATAAGGGACAACATAATTTAAAAAAAAATATTTGTATACATTAGGTCTTGCATTTTGTCTGTAGCCCCAAGCACTATGTCTATGACTCTTCCTGCTAACCAAATAACAGATATACCAATTTTAAATTTTTATTTAGGTAAATGTACTGATGAAGTATATATTTAATCCCCTTGGTGCTGAGTTTTTGAAAAAATTATATTTCTACATTTAGATTTTTAATTACAACATATGCTATGATTTGAATTGTAATACAAAATTCATCTACTTGGTTTTATCTTCTTTAGGCAATAAACCAAAATATGCTATAAGAGTAAATCAAATTAAATTAAACAAGTGGAAAATATAATTGAATCATCTCATAATTTTAACGTTTTAGTTTCCACTTTGTGCCAGCTGTTTGTTCTGTAAGATGTTCTGCACAAAATGATCACATTAACAGCTAATTAGAATTTACATTCAAAGGATACCCCCACCAAAAATTATGAAGTTGGTCATTTAAATATTTCAAATTGTTCTGAAAGCACTAAGTTAAACATTCAAAATCAAGTTCTGACTTGGATAGCTAATTAACTGAATCACAATGAAAATTTTATATATGGCCTACATGGAATTTTTTACTTTTAGCTGAAGAATTTCAAACTTTCTCAATTATCTTCTAAATTTGTATTCCTAAAGTTTTGTAAATATTTTTTAAAAGTTGTTTGCATTTATATTAGTCATTTTTTTAAAAGAAAAACAAAAGTAATAAAACTATGTAAAATTTGTTTAAAAAAGAAAAAAGGCACTTGGGTGGCTCAATCATTAAGTGTCTGCCTTCAGCTCAGGTCATGATCCCAGAGTCCTGGGATCGAGCCCCACATCAGGCTCTCTGCTCGGTGGGAAGCCTGCTTCTCCCTCTCTCACACCCCCTGCTTATATTCCCTCTCTAGCTGTATTTCAGTCTGTCAAATAAATAAAATCTTTTAAAAAATTTATGAAAAAAATTGGGGACTAGTAGTAAAAATAAAGAAGAATTTAGAAGGAAGCGGTAGCAATAAAGGAGATACAGACTTTGTTCTGATGAAGTTATGTGCTATAAACAATAAATAAGTAAAAATTATAATTTGGGGTGGTAATACTCTAACAGAGATAAAACCAGATAATGGATGGAAATGACATTTAAGCTGAGATCTAAATGAAAATAAATGCCAAAATAACATCTGAGGAAAGAATTGTTCAGGTAGATAAGACAGAAAGTGCAAAGGTCCTAAGGTGGAAACAAGCCAATCTGGTTTGAACCCTGAACCTGGAAGACTTAGCTTCAAGATAAATTCCAAAATGTAAACAAGAAGCAGATCACTTGATCAAATATGTTAGGTTTGGATATTCTAAGCACTCTGCCAAGTCATTATAATCAGTATTTTTTCATGATCTCACACGTAAAAATTATCTTTTTTGCAGCTGCCTGGAAAATGATTTGCAAGGAAGAACAAATGTGAAATCAAGAAACAAGGTAGGCAGTAATTGAAATAGTCTAAGCAGGTGCGAAAGAGAGCTTTATATATGACACTAGCAATGGTGGTGGATAAACCGCATCAAGAATGATTTCACATGGTTAACCAGAAAGTACAATGACTATGTCTCAAAAGAATTTCAGATATTAAAATTCAAAAATCTCATATCTTGAGTTGATTGAATTCAGTTATCTTCATAATATTCAAAAATTATGAAGGTGCTACCTTTCCACATAAGAGAAGATTAAAATTGTATGGCTAATTTCTGTATTCTCTTCTTTCAAATGCCAATGATTTACTCTAAGTCCCTAGCTTATTAAAACATCCATTACAAGAAAATTGTGTACATTAAATACACCCAATTTTAAGATGCAGAGCAATGTGCTTTAAGGGTTGTTCATGTGTTAAAGGTTAGCAACGACATTTGTTCTGTCTGCAAACAAAACATACTGCCAAGAAGGCATCATCATTGCAAATATAGTCTAAGGGACAAAAAGAAAAATGTAGTAAAGTCTAAATCTCTCCTTCAAGCTCTTCATACTAATCTACACTTTAGTTGTATACTTGGGCTTCCTTAAATCCATACAAAGAAAAACATTTTATCAAGCATATTTCCCAGATATGTTTGGGATACATAGGGGATAAGCTGACATTACATTGCATGTTGTGACTTCAATTACTACAAAATTATCAGCCTATTTTTAAGACCAATGTGATTTTGTCTGTAGAAACAAAGCAGTTAAGTGATTTTGTACAGGTCACAACCCAAGTTAATTGGATATTTGGTAATAGAACCACAACAACTGATCCTTGAAATACATCATCAGAAGATCATGTTCACTTTTAAAATAAAGCAAATAATTCTTCAAATGGTGTTTATTATTAGCTCTTACTATTTTTTGTCTTTGTTTTTAATCAAGTTTATTGAATTATAATTTACATATAATAAAACACACCATTTTGTTATGCAGACCAGTGAGTTTCTAGAAATATTATCATTACCACAATCAATTATAAAATAATTCCATCACCTCCCAAAAACTCTCTGTTACCTCTCTGCAGTTAATTCTCCCCCACCATCAGCCTTAGACAACCACTTTATATACTTACTTTATATAAAAATGGAGACCTTTTACCTCTTCGGTTAGGCTTATTCCTAGGTATATTATGGTATCTGGTACAATTGTAAATGCAATCAATTTGTTGATTTCTCTTTATGCTGCTTCATTACTGATGTATAGAAATGCATCAGATGTCTATATGTTAATTTTGCCTACTGCAACTTCACTGAATTTGTGAATTCTAGCAATTTCTTTTTGGTGGAGTCTTTCAAGTTTCCAATATAGAAGAATATCATGTCATCTGCAAATAGTGAAAGTTCAACTTCTTATCAATTTGGATGCCTTCTATTTCTTTTTGTTGTCTGATTGCTGAGGCTAGGACTTCCAGTACTTTGTTAAATAAGGATGGTAAGGAGTGCACATCCAGTCTTATTCCTGATCTTAGAGGAAGAGTTCTGTTTTTCCCCATTGAGGATAATCACTGTGGGTCTCTCATATATGGCCCTTATGATGTTAACATATGTTTCCTCTAATCCTATTTTGTTGAGGGTTTTTATCATGAATGGATGTTATATCTTGTCCGATACTTTTTGTCCCCCTGAATTTACTGAAAGGATCATATGGTTCTTATCCTTTTACTAATGTGGTGTATCACATTGATTAATTTGCAAATATTGAACCACATTTGCAGCCCAGGAATAAATCCCTCTTGATCTCGGTGAATGATTCTTTTAACGCACTTACTGTTGGATTTGATTTGCTGGTATTTTAAAGAGAATTTTTGTATCCATGTTCATCAGGGCTACTGGCCTGTAGTTTTCTAAGATACTTGGGAATAAACCTAACAATCAAAGATGTGAAAGATCTGTACCCTCAACACTATAGCATACTTATGAAAGAAATTGAAGTTGACACAAAGAAATTGAAGATGACACAAAGAGATGGAAAACATTGCATGTTCATAGATTAGAAGAAAAAAATTGTTAAAATGTCTATATTACCCAAAGAAGTCTACACATTTAATATCAATCTCTAGCAAAATACCATCAGCATTTTTCACAAAGCTAGAGCAAAGATCCTAAAATTTGTATGGAGCCATAAATGACACAAGTAACCAAAGCAATCTTGAAAAAGAAAAGTGAAGCTAGAGGCATCACAATTCTGGACTTTATGTTGTATTACAAAGCTGTAGTCATCAAGATAGCATGGTACTAGAACAAAACCAGACACATTCTGTTTTGATTTGTATTTCCCTGGCGAGGAGTGGTACTGAGCATCTTTTCATGAGTCTGTGAAACAGACTAGAAAATGAAACAGAATAGAAAATCCAGAAATGAACCTACAACTATGTGGTCAATTTATCTTTGACAACACAAGAAAGAATATCCAATGGGGGAAGAATACAGTCTCTTCCAAAAATGGTGTTGGGAAAACTGGACAGAGACATGCAAAAAATGAAACTGAACCACTTTCATTACACCATACAAAATAATTTCAAAATAGATGAAAGATCTAAATGTGAGACAGGAAACCATCAAAATCCTAGAGGAGAACACAGCCAGCAACCTCTGACCTCAGCCATAGCAAGTTCTTACCCGACACACCTCCTGAGGCAAGGGAAACAAAAGCAAAAGTAACCTGTTGGGATTTCCTGAAGAGAAAAGCTTTTGCATAGCAAAGGAAACAATTAACAAATCTAAAAGGTAATCTTTGGAGTGGGAGAAGATACTTGCAAGCAACATCGTATCCAAAATCTATAAAGAATTTATCAAACACTTAAAAAACAAATAGTCCAGTTAGAAAATGGGCAGAAGACATGAACACACATTTTTCCAGAGAAGACATCCAGATGACAAACAGACTCATGAAAAGATGCTCAGTACCACTCCTCGCCAGGGAAATACAAATCAAAACTGCAATGAGATATCACCTCATACCAGTCAGAATGGCTAAAATTAACAACACAGGAAACAACAGGTGTTAGCAAGAATGCAGGGGGAAAAGGGAAGCACTCTTAACACTGTTGGTGGGAATGCAAACTGATGCAGCCACTCTGGAAACAGCATAGAGGTTCCTCAAAAAGTTAAAAATACAACTACCTATGATCCAGCAATTGCACTCCTAGAGATTTATGCAAATGATACAAAAATACCTATTTGAAGTGGCACATGCAACCTGATGTTTATATCAACATTATCGACAATAGCCAAATTATGGAAAGAGCCCAAATGTCCATCTACTGATGAATGGATAAAGAATATGTGATACAGTGGAAAAATGAATGAAATCTTGACATTTGGAATGATGTGGATGGAGCTGCAGAGTATTATGCTAAGCAAAATAAATCAAAGAAAGACAAAGCATATGATTTCACTTGTATGTGGAATTTAAAAAACAAAACAGATGAACATGGGGGAAAACAAGAGAGAGACAAACCAGAAAACAGACTCTAAACTATAAAGAAAAAGCTGATGGTTACTGGAAAAGAGGTGGATGAGGGGATGCATTAAATGGGTGATGGACATTAAGAAGCGCACTTGTGATGGGCACTGAGTGTTATATGTAAGTGATGAATCATTAAATTCTACTCTTGAAACCAGTATTACACTGTGTGTTAACTAACTGGAATTTAAATAAAAATTTGGGGGGTAAAAAGAAACATTAAAAAAATTTAAAAATAATACATGTGGCCTAAACTGAAAAATAGGTGATAGGTTCCTATAGCGTCCAGTACTCAGACTGGTGTCAGATGGGAAAGAGAGTCACCCTCAAATCAGTAAATCAGTACCATTCTGGTACTCCAGTGTCAGCTGACCCCATGAAAGAAATCCTACACTGGCCAGGAAGTGATCTGTCCATAAGGCTGATCTCTTGCATCTGAGTTTGTTATGGTATCTGGTCAAATAGTGTGGGAGATGGGAGGGTTAGAGTATCTCAAAGGAAAGACATACGATCCAGAACTTGGCACAAGAGGGAGAATCTTGAAAATTTTGAGATAGGATCTTTTAGGCCACCATGTGTGATTGAGGTCTACTAGAACAAGTTTGAAGCTTGGGCATCCTATCCAAATGACACTTCTGACTGGAGAGAGTCCTGGACAGAAAGGGCCTTTGAAAATGTAAAGATGATCCAAAATGTGGGACTCTCCCAGGAATCAGACTTACAAAGGGTTCTGATCATCTGGCCAGCTGTGAGACTGTTAGAAAATATTGATGACATTTACGGAGGTGAAGAACATTATAGGAATCCGAATAAATAAAGTGGGGACTTCAGCTTCTGCATACGCAGCTTCTACGTGAGCTACTGAAGGAGAAAATAGATATATGGGTTCGGAACTCAGATATAAGATTATGTATTATTATATCATATATATTAATATGACTATATATACATGTATATAAATTCTTCCCTGTCTATGTATCTGGTACATGAGAAACTTGGATGAAAATGAAGTAAGCATTAAAATAAAAAAATAAAAATAAATAGATTTTTAAAAAAAAGAAAATGAGGTAAGAAAAGAAATGACAGAGTAATAAACAAAGTCCTTGAAAAGCCATAAATACGCATCTGGAATAGCTTAAGCCAGCAAAATGCAGTGATAAGATGAAAAGATGAGAAGAAAAAGAAAATAAAATAGAGTATTTAGGAAACCTGGAGAAGGATAGTTTATCAAAAAAAGAAGTAAAAAGCTATGCCAAATCCTGCTGGGAGATCAAGTAGGATAAGAACAGAACACGTCTGTTAGTGGCATAGGTTTCGTATAACCTTAGCAGGAGCAGAATTTCAATTAGACTATTGGGAGCAGAATCCCTTTTGAAGTAGATTTAAAAAATACATAGATTCAGAGATGATTAAATCAAGTATAGCTAACTTTTTTATATGTTTTGTGCAGCAAAGTGAAAAGAGAAAGGAATGTAACAGAAGGAAGATTCATAGCTCTGAGCAACAACGGGACTTCAGGAAGAGAGAACATAATTCTAAGACAAAAGAATATTTAGAATATTTAAATGTTGAGAGTGAAGAGCGAGAAGACAAGAAAAAGCTCAAGATTTGGAGTAAGTTTCTTAAGAAAGTGAGGGAGAGTTTCATCCAGGGCATAAAAAGTAAAAATAACAGAGCTGGTGGTGGGGGGGGGGTTCTTCTATTTATAAAAGAGGGATAGGGAAAGGCATGAGTACAATTGTAAGAAATGTGGATGATTTTTAAAAAATGATGTGGTTGGATTTTGTGGTGTTTATTGTCTCTGTAATGTATGAGACTGAGGTAAGAGTATAGAGTGTGAGAGGCTGAAAGTTATGAGATATAGTCAAGAAGGTTTGAAATAGTCACATCAGGAAGTGGCAATTGAGTTAAATTAAGAAATACCAGACTTCAGAGCTGAGCATTGAGACCTGTTGGCATTAATGACTAAGATTTAAAGGCTTATCAATCTGCATTTTTTAATTATTTTCTCCAGTTGGCTCAGCAACCAAGATGCAAAGATTGAGAAGACGAAGACTCTGATCTGTTGAGGACTGGTTCAGTTTGAGTTTCCCAAGGTTTGGCAAAAGATTAATTGAGGTCATGACCCATTGATTCTAAAATGATTAGGAAATGAAATATATATAGCAGAATATGAAGGGATAAGGACAAATAGAGGAGCCAATAGGATGGCCTCCAAACAGCAATAGTTATTTAAGATAAAAGGTAGGAGGGGCGCCTGGGTGGCTCAGTTGGTTAAGCAACTGCCTTCGGCTCAGGTCATGATCCCAGAGACCTGGGATCGAGCCCCACATCGGGCTCCCTGCTCGTCAGGAAGCCTGCTTCTCCCTCTCTCACTCCCCCTGCTTGTGTTCCCTCTCTGGCTGTGTTTCTTTCTGTCAAATAAATAAAATCTTAAAAAAAGAAAAAAAAGGTAGGAGCTTGGGATTGAACATGACATAAATGGGTTGGAGATTAAAAGATGGGACAATTTCAACTTGAAATATGACTGAGTTTCAGGAACCAATGATTCAGGTTGATTAGTGGAGATAGAGGAACAAGGAGCATAAGACTGGTGTTAGATAGCTCAACTCCTTCATGGGCATGACACTGACTTAAGAAGCTCTGAAGTTTACTGAAAAATCCATTCATCAGGTCTGCCAGTATATTTATAAAAAATATTTTAATTACAAAATTTTCTCCAAAACTCATCTAATCTTTGTGAATTATCTACCCATGTCCTTACCTCTCTCTATTAACAGTAGTTTGAGATGCAAGGGAGATTACACATTTCATATTCATCGTTTGTCTTTCAAGTCTTTCCAAACATAGGATTAATATAATCATCTCTTTTCTATATCTGGCTTTACTCCAGAACTCAGAGAATTAAATTCATTTAATTAATAAAATATTTAGTATTCATAGTAAGGGTTCTTTGAAAGTAGAAATAAATGATCCTTCATGGTTAGGATGATTATATTTAACCTAGCTTCAAAATGTTAAGATGTATCAAATGTGTCACAAAAATGAAAAAATACTCATATAAAATATATATTTGAATCAAGCAGTTGAGGAAGATATTCTACATTATTTTTACAATTTGTAAGATTTGTTCTCATTTTAAAAATCAATTATATAAGTAGTACATAAATACATTCTCATTATGAATAAATCACTAAAGAGAGTAATTTGTTAGAATAGAAAGTCCTAGTACTTATTCCTCTATAAAAACAGAATTGATAATGATTTATGTAAAAACCAAACCAACAAAGCAAACCAAACCAAAACAAAACCTTTATGAGAAGACCAAAATCCAGTTAAGAATTTACAATACCGGGGCGCCTGGGTGGCTCAGTTGGTTAAGCGACTGCCTTCAGCTCAGGTCATGATCCCAGAGACCGGGGATGGAACCCCACATTGGGTTGCCTGCTCAGCGGGAAGCCTGCTTCTCCCTCTCTCACTCCCCCTGCTTGTGTTCCCTCTCTGGCTGTGTTTCTCTCTGTCAAATAAATAAAAATCTTAAAAAAAAAAAAAAAAATTTACAATACCCCGGGTAAGAACAAAAATTGACATCACCTGCACTGAAATGGATAACAAATTAACTTTTACTGCATGAGCCCTTCCCCCAAGCTGGCACAATTCAGTGTTAGAGATTGTGACACCAGCTGCCTATAGGAGAAAAGTTGTGGGTCAGCATCTGGTGTCGCTGGCCTTTCAGTGACATCCCTGAAGGGTGTCCTTCTGTCTTATATCACACTGAGTGCTGAAAGAGTTGGAATAGCCTGGAAATTTGGGGCATTCAGGGGGAGAGGCACATTCCTGTGGCCTAAAATACTCTGTGAGGCTTGAAAAAGGTGCAGTACTGAGGCTTCTCCTGAAGGAAGGGAGGAGTCACGTGTGACTCCAATGTACCTGGCACTTCAGTGGGTTGCAGGAGATGCTGGTTTGTGCCCTGCCTTGCACAGAAACCTAAAGAAGCTAGCATATTCCAGATGACCAGGATAGCAGCCAGCACGGATCTGGGAGGTAGAAAAGGATAACTGAGAATTATTCCTAAGGAGATAAAGGGAAAAGTTAAGCATGCCCTTAATGTCTGTGGTTTCTCAGTACACCATGTGAGGGGCTAGTTTCTATCTTGTTTCATTGGGATTGATGACAGAAATGACATAGTCATTCACCAAAGGGAGCAAGAGATCATGAGGTAGGAAAAAGTAACAACAAAATAACAAAACAAAATAAAACAAAAATGGACACTTGGTGCAGAACAGAACCAAGACCTAGAATCTCTAGACAAGCTCACTGATGATGTTTTTTCCCAGTTAAAGACAGCCCATGAGACTCAGAGAAGGTGCTATTTCTTTAGATATGCACGCATCATCACAAAGCTACAAGGAACATGAAGAATCATAAAATCATGGAAATATAGTCAAAAGGATAAAATAAATCTCTGATAACTGACCCTAAAAATGCATATTTACAAATTGTCAGACCAATAATTAAAAATCATTACTTTAAAGGAGATTAGTGAGTTACAATGGAACACAAATAAATAACTAAATGAAATTAGGAAGACAGTACATGAAAAAAAATGAGAATATTATTAAAGAGATAGAACAAAAAATAAAAACTGTATGATGAATCTCAAAAGTCTACACTTGGTTACATTATAACTAAATTGTCACAATTCAAGAAAAAATAGAACTTTGCAAAGAGCCAGAGGAAAGTGACTCAAGTACAAGGGTTCCCTCATTATACTATCAGCAAATGTCTCAACAGAAATTTTTCAAATGAAGGAGTGTGACAATGTATTTAAAGTTGAGAGAGAAAAAAACTGCCAACCAAGAACACTATAACTCATAAAATTGTCCTTCAGAAATAAAGGAGATATAAACACTTTCAAAGACAAAAGCTGAGGAAATTCATCACCACTAGACCTACTTTATAAGAAGTGCTAAAGGGTGTTCTTCAAGTTGAAATGAAAGGATGTTAAACAGAAACGAAAGCATATAAAGTATGAAACTTACCAAAAGAAATAAATATATAGAAAAATACAGAATATGGTCTAACTGTGGTGGTTAAATTGCTTTTACTTGAAGTATGAAAGATTAAAGATAAAAACATGAAAAATAAGTATAACAAAAAATGTTAAAAGATACACAATCTGAGTGACTTCAAATTGTGATGACAATATTAGTGGGGGAAGGGAGGTAAAATGTAAAGGTTTTATATGTAATTGAAGTTAAGTTGTTATTGGCTTCAAATAGACTTACATTCTATGATTTTTATGTATGCCTCATGGTAGTTATGAAGAAAATATGTATAGTAAATATGCAAGAGAAAAAGAGAAAGGTATCAAAGTATATCACTACAAAAATGAACAAATCACAAAATAAGAGAGCAAGAGAGGAAAGATGGACAAAGGACAGAGATCGCATGATCATCTCCATATATAGGCATCTGACAAAATTTAACACACTTTTGTGATTAAAAAAAAATCTCAAAAAATTAATTATAGAAGGAACTTTCTTCAACCCAATAAAGGCCATGTTTAAAAAGACCAGAGCTATCATCATACATAGTGATTACAAATTGAAAGCTTTTCCTCTGAGTTTAGGAAAAAGGCAAGGATGCCCAATCTCAACATGTCTGTTCAACATAGTACTGGAATTCCTAGTTGAGCAATTAGGCAATAAAAAGAAATGAAAGGCATGCAAATTAGAAAAGAAGAAGTAAAATTATCTCTGTTGCAGATGACATAATCCTAACTGTAAAAAGTCTTACACTTCACAAAAAAGTGAATTCAGTTATTGGAAAATGCAACAGATACAAAATCAACAACAACCAAAAAATGAGTTGCACTGCCATACTCTATAAACTATTTAAATATATTTTTTAAGATTTATTTATTTATTTATTTACTGTAGAGAGAAGGAGAACACAAGCAGGAGGAGCAGATATAGAGGGAGAAACGGAGATTCCACACCGAGTATGGAACCTGACACGGGGCTCAATATCGTGATCCTGATATCATGACTGGAGGCCAAAACCAAGAGCTGGATACTTAACCAACTGTGCCATCCAAACACTGCTATAAAGAAACTACTTAAAAAGGGAACTAAGAAAATAATTCTCTGTGAATACTATTAGCAAATAAAGCAAGTAAAATGTTTAGGAATTAATGTAATCAAGGAAGTAAAAGACTTGTATATTGAAACTATAAAGCATTAATGGAAAAAAATTAAAGAAACCACAAATTAATAGATGTCTCATGTTGATAGATTAGAATATTTAGTATTGTTAAAATGATCATTATACCCCAATCTACAGATTCAAGGCAGTCCCAATAAAAATTTCAATGGTGTTTTTAATAGAAACAGAAAAAAAATCCTAAAATTTATATAGAAACATAAAAGACCACAAATAGTCATAGAAATATTAAGAAAGAAAAATCAAGATGATGGTATCACACTTGCTGATTTTGAAATACATTGCTAAGTTAATCAAAGTAATCAAAACAGTATGGTCTTAGCATAAAAAGAGATATATGGGCAAATGGAACAGAATCAAAAGCCCAGAAATAATTCCATGCACACATGAGGAATTGATCTTAGACAAGTTTGACAAAAATTCACAGTGGGGAAGGGACAGTCTCTTCAACAAATGAAGTTGGGAAACTGAATACCCACATGTAAAAGAATGAAATTGGATCCCTATATCATAGATACAAATCAACCCAAAATGGGTTAAAGATTTAAACATATGGCTTGGAATTTTACACTCCCTGAAGAAAACATGGGGGAAAACTTCATGACATTGGGGTTGGTAATGATTCCTTGAAGAAAGCATAAGTAACAAAAGCAATATTAGATAAGTGGGACTACATCAAACAAAAAGTTTCTGCACAACAAAGGAAACAATCAACAGAATAAAAAGGAAACCTACAAAAAGGGAGAAAAAATTTGCAAAGCATGTATTTGAAAAGGGATTAATATCCAAAAAAATTATCTGGAATTCCTACAACTCAACAGCTAATAAACAAATACGCCAATTAAGAATTGGGCAAAGGAATTAGCAGACATTTCTCCTAAAAAGATATACAAATCCCCAACAGGTTTATGAAAAAAATGTTCAATTTCATTATCAAGGAAATGCAAATGAAACCACAACAAGGTATCACCTCATGCTTGTTAGGATAGCTATTATACAAGTACGACAAAAGCAAACAAAAAATAATAAATGTTGGCAAGGATGTGGAGAAATTGGAGCCCTGTACACTGTTGGTGGGAATGTTAAAATGGTGCAGCCTCTATGCAAAGAAGTATGGCAATTCCATAAAAAAAAAATGTAAAATAGAATTGCCATATGATCCAACAATCCCGTTTCTAAATATATATCAAAAAAATTCAAACATACCTCTCAAAGAGATATTTGCACTTCTGTGTTCATTACAACATTGTCCATAAGAGCCAAGATCTAGAAAGGACATGAATGTCCATTGACAGATGAATGGTTGAAGTGTGACAGTATGGATGAACCAGGAGGGCGTCATGCTAAGTGGAATAACCCAGACATAAAAGGACAAATATTGCATGAATCTGCTTATATGACATATGACTTATGTATAATCAAACACATGGAGAGAGAAAATGATAGATATTGCATGATTTTACTTATATGACATATGTAATATTGTCAAACATATGGAAACAGAATGTAGAATGGTGGTTTCCAGAGAATGGGTAGGAGGGGAGGGAGGAGTTGCTGGTCAGCAGGTATAAAGATGAGTAAGTTCTAGAGATCTGCTCTACAACAAGTTGCCTATAATTAACAATACTGTGCACTTAAATATTTGTTAAAGGAGTAGATATTATGTTGTGTTCTTCCCACACGAATAAAATAAACTGATAAAGAAATAAATTAGTCAAGTTACAATATATAAAACATGAAATGTCATTCTTTAATAACCAAGTCAGTTCTTTGTTTTCCTGAGAAAAGATAATTCATTATCTAACATTAGTGAAAGGGGTTCATTATCAGATTAATTCACCTCTTGTTTGTTAGTAAATATATTTAATGTATTATGAAAAATGTTGTATTTTTTTTTCTATTTGTCATTGTTTTGTTTTATTTGATTTTTACATTTGGGGAATACGGGCTTAGGAAACAGGAAGCCAGAGCCTGGGGCATTAAGAATTGTTTAAACTGTACTATTATGCATGGTCATCCTTCCCCTCCACCCAGGAAAGAACTAAGAGCATATGATAAATAAGAATGGTTTTAAAAGTAAGAGGAAATGTTTGGAAAGTCTGATGACACACCCACCTCAGAACCAGCTTAGTGTTTCTGTGGTGCTGCTGAGGTGGGCATCTCTTCATTTCTCTTTGGGATCACCTTATGTCTTTATAAACAAAAAACTCTTAAACACCCACAAGGGCTATTTCCCAGCCTGGAATTAGAGGGACCTTTTATTTATTTATTTATTTTAGATTTTATTTATTTATTTGACAGAGAGAAACACAGTGAGAGAGGGAACACAAGCAGGGGGAGTGAGAGAGGAAGAAGCAGGCTTCCTGCTGAGTGGGGATCCCTATGCAGGACACTATCCTGAGACTCCAGGACTCCGGGATCATGACCTGAGCTGAAGGCAGATGCTTAATGACTGAGCCACCCAGACGCCCCTAGAGGGACTTCTTACTCTGTAAAATTAGTATGCTGTGCTCTTTGCAAAATATCAATGCAAAGTAGGAGTATTATCTAGCAGAGTGGAAGAAACAGAGATTTATGGTGCCTGTGAGGGCAATGCCAATTAGAAATGAATGGAATTGAGGGTCCACTAATCTTCAATAAAGCAGGTAAGAATATTCAATGGAAAAAAGATAGTCTTTTCAATAAATAGTGTTGGAAATATTGGACAGCCACATGCAGAAGAATGAAACTGAACCATTTTCTTACACCATACACAAAAATAGACCCAAAATGTATGTATTACAAAGCTATAGTCATCAAGATAGCATGGTACTAAAACAAAACCAGACATATAGATCAATGGAACAGAATAGAAAACCCAGAAACGAACCTACAGCTATGTGGTCAATTACACAAGCAGCAACCTCTTTGATCTCGGCTGCAGAAATTTCTTGCTAGACACTTCCCCAAAGGAAAGAGAAACAAAAAACTTTTCAGACATTATCAGTATGAAAAGCTTTTTCACAGCAAAGGAAACAGTCAACAAAACCAAAAGACAACCAACAATGGGAGATATTTGTGAATGATATATCAGATAAAGGGCTAGTATCCAAAATCTATAAAGAACTTCTCAAACTCAACACCCAAAGAACAAATAATCCAATCAAGAAATGGGCAGAATACCTGAAGAGACATTTTTCCAAAGAAGACATCCAAATGGCCAACAGACACAAGAAAAAGTGCTCAACATCATTCGGTATTAGGAAAATACAAATCAAAACCACAATGAGATTAATACCTCACACCAGTGAATGGCTGAAATTAACAACTAACACCTGTGGACTTGAATACAGAGGTACTGCAGCAGAAGACAAAAGGTGTCTGAGTTAAAATAGTGTTTCAGTAAACTTTGTGTATTGAATTTTGGGAAACCCCAAGATCTTTCCCTGACCTAGTACAGTAACATAAGCTGACCAGTTTACCATCTGCACCCTTTCCAACCTTGCTCCTCCCATCCTACATTGAGATAATGGTAGAAATGCCTCTAAAAAGTGTAAGGGACCTAGAAAAAAAGAATTTTCCAGAGTGACTTTTGGGAGGCCACTGATTAAACAGTTTGTGTACCAGATGATCACCCAAAAGAAGCTTATCAGACAACAACCTGCTGCCGGGGGCCAGCCCCAGCAAAAGTCGGGATCCAAGGATGAGAGAAGGCATCGGCGAATGAGGAAATCAAACTCAAAGATGGTGTAGGGATCTCCTGAAAACACTGTTTTCAGGGCTCTTTCTTTTTTTTTTTAAGATTTTATTTATTTGAGAGAGAGAAACACAGCCAGAGAGGGAACACAAGCAGGAGGAGTGAGAGAGGGAGAAGCAGGCTTCCCCCCGAGCAGGGAGCCTGATGTGGGACTCGATCCCGGGTCTCCAGGATCATGACCTGAGCCGAAGGCAGTCGCTTAACCAACTGAGCCACCCAGGCGCCCCAGGGCTCTTTATTTATAGCAGAGAGTTACATATTTTTTTCAGATGGAAACCATAAGATCAAAGAGTTTCTTTAAGTGATGGATCATCAGTCTTGAGTGACAATAGTGACAATAGTGTTCTTCGAGGGTCCTTGTAAAAACAGGATGTGCCTTGTGCCCTTGAGGGTCTCACACAACGAAACGAGATGTGTCTATCTCTTTGAAGGGTCCATACAATAAAGCAGGATGTACCTGTTATATCCTAATCTATAGACTGATCGATCACAGGCAGGCATGTCCTGAGCAACAGATGGTTCCTGCAAATCCTTATCTTATTAGAACGTTTTACTTCCCCCCAGCATAGGGAAGTGAATGAATGGTCACACAAACAGGAGGTTGCAATATCTAAGCTATTTATGTTAGCAAAGGTTTTACTAAGTTTTAAAGTAAGTATGTTGTGCCCCACAATCCTACAATTATTAATCTTCATAAGGATTGGCATGACTCTCCATGCCTTGGATGAACGCTTGTCCAGGTGCACATCCCAGGGACACAAAGGACATATTGCCCCGGCCCACAGGGTACATTCATGGGTACCTCCACCATAGTTTTTGGTGGCTTGCAGCATGGCGGGGGCGGGGGGTGGATCACGCCACCCCCGACAACCAGCCTCCATAATTACAGAGCAATGATCAGCTCTTAATGCCTTATTAGTAATCATAAATGATGAACAGATAAATATCACCAGGCCATTGAAGAAAGACTCCAAGACAACAGATATAGACTACATCAGGAAAAAAAGGAAATAAGAAAGAGGGATCAAAGACAATTCAGACAGTTAGGAGAAGACCAAAATCATAATTAATATCCTCAAATATAAAAGAAACACTGAACTTCCACAAAGGAAGAACATGATACTATGGAAAAGTCAGAGAATAACAAGTTTCTTGGAAGTTAAAGAATATGATAGATAAAATAAGTATAAATATTGGAATATAAGGCCAAGGAAACTTCATGAAAACTTTACAAACATTAAAAATAGAAGACGGAAAAAATAGACAATGTTCAAGAAAATGGGGAGGGTACAAATTAAACAAGTGGTAAATTCTGATTTGAATTGTCTGATTCAAAGGTGCCACAAAATTTCCAACAATACCAGTGAGGGGTAACTCATGCTGGTAAGGTCAGACACTACCAACTTTCAAAATAGTGTGGATTTAAAAAACATAAAGTGATCCTAAAAGTCTGTGGAGGACATGAGAAGATAATAAAGCCGGTCACATGCAAAAAAATGGAATTAAGTCATCACATCTTTAATAACAAAAAGTGAAGTTATGTTTTAAAGAGTTTGAAGAAAAATGATTGGATATAATTCTGCATTCAAGTAATTAATCCAAATGCAAGTAGAATACAAATATTTTCAGAAATTTCATGCACTAAATATTTCTACCTACTTTTAATCCATTCTGAGAAAGCTGCTGGTGGACATGCTCCCATAAAACAAGACTGTAACTTAGAAGAAAGAAGAAATGGAACCCAGAATATGAGCTCCCAGATAAAAAAGAGTTCACGAGAACTTCTAGCATGCTAACTATTTGGTTGTCCTATAGAGTCAATAATCCAAGTTAAAACAGGGTGACAGAGAACTTCAGAAAATAGAAACAGAATTATAGATATAAGATTATGCTATCTGTCATAATATCATGTTATTATATATGTCTGTTATATATATTATCTATTCTGTTATAATATTATGTCATATAATTATGTTATCAAGAATCTAGGAAAAACTAGTTATGCTTATGAGATATTAGCTAGTATAGCTTGAAAAATGAGAGTAGGTCCAAAGAAAAATGTGAGACGAAACTGCTAAAAAAATAAATAAATAAGAGGTTTGTTTGTTTGTTTGTTTTTCCTACACAATAGGAATGTAGTGGGGAAAAAGTACTGTGGAGAATTTCCCTTTCATTGTTCAATGTTAATATGTAAGCATTAATATGCAACTATTTTGATAAAATGAAAATGCAAATGTCTATCATAATAAGACCAAAGTAGTCAAATGAAATAACTAAGAATTAAAATTAAGAAACTAGATAAAAGTATACAAACTTTAAAAATTCGAAAAGAAACAAATAAAAAAATAAGAATAAGTAAATAGGAGAAAATAGAAAACAGAACAAAGTTCAGATTTCATTATTAAAACCAAAGCTATTTTCATTGAAAACATCAATAAATTAGACCATTGTTTGGCAAATTTTAATCAAGAAAAAGATTATACAAATATAAAACTTCTGGAAAAAGAGTGGGGATTAAACAATGGTAATGAAGAAAAAGAGGTTTGTCAAAACATTTGAAAATATAGATGAAATGGAAGATTTTTAATAAGTTAAACTGTATCAAAATTACCTCGAGGATATACCTGAATATGTCAATGATTACAGAAGAACAGTAAAAATGTGGATGTGATCTAACCTACAAGAGCACACCACGGAAGTTTACTTGGCAAATTCTATTAGCTTTTCAAAATTTGTTTACAGCAGGGACATGGGTTTTCAGGGCATGTCTTTCATCTTTCTTTCCCCCTCATTTTTGGTTCTCCTTTCTCTTTTGCTCATCTTCCACCTGACCATACTTTCCCATTTTTAAAATCCTCTGAATTGTTTCCCTATATATGACAGACAGATAATGAGGAGAGGAAGTCGATTTTATTTATTCATTTATCCACTTAGTCATTTATTCAATAAGTATTTCTATTTCTGTGATTGGGGTGTCTGTGTACTGTGCAGGGAGGGGAAGAAGAAACAGATCTAATGATTTATGTCCTCTTACCTCGAGCTTCACTCTGAAAAGTGAATTATGCCCTAAGCAGCGCCAGTCTTAGGTATCTCTAGAAGTAAACAGTAGCCAACTGGGGTGAGCCTAGTGAGGGCAGAGCTCTGTGGGCATCTGCTCCTGTTACCCCAGGCAGAAAATGAGAATATTATTAGATAATATTATTAGATAAAATTATTTTAAAGGTAATAAGAGATACTTTAATCTTTTCTGGTGGCACTATGTTCAAAGCCAAAAGCAATGGCTTTAGTTTCTTTCATCCAGGGCATGGTAAATACAAACAGTTGCAATTTGATGGCACTATTTCTGGGGCTTCAGAGATCATTTCTGTGGTAAGAAGTGGAGTTTATTTTCAACCAGTGTGAAAGGATGGTGTGATATCCTTGTTGTTTTTAACTTAATGAAAAGAAATCCATTTACATTTTGCAGTGTGGGAAAACACATGCCAGATTCTCGGCAACTTGTTTGTGAGAAGTAGAAAAGCTTACACCTACGCTCTTTTAGCACTTCTCCCTTATTTTTGGTCATTACATTTGCAGATATGAGTCAGAAGTCTATATCATCTGGAGAAAAGGAGAATAGAAATATTCTTTTATGTATGGGTGTGACTTGCCAAATTGTGTACAAATGACCCAAGCAGGAGGAAAGGTGCTAAAAATAAGAACCAATAACAACACTTGGAAAGCAATAAAACTTAAACTGTGTGATAAGCATTTCCACACTATAAAAGCTATATGGATAATACGTTATAAATATGCTGCAGCTGAAAACATACCAAATAGCCTGATACCCCTTTATCAGTGTGTTCTCATAGGCATTTGAGTTGCTCTCTTGTATCCAAAAGGGCTACCTTCATGTTCCTGGACTAACACCTATAGAACCTTCTTCGTGATAGCCTGTAATAATGTGAAAGTGAGCTCCTGGGACTATACTTGTCCTAGAGTTGTATATGTTGCTCCTGTCTGTTTTTTTTTTTTTCTTCTGTTTCAAATATCTTGTAACAATTACTTTTAATATTCTATGTCTTTTCCAGTCTAGTTTTGTATCTACTGTGACTGACAACCTAATCTATACTAATTCATTGCTGACCTGTATTTTCCTGCTCTAGAATACATCCAAAATGGGAACAAAAGTTAAAAATGCTGACATGTACACTACATCCAGATCATTTAAAATACAGAATTTCATTTCTCAGTTTCAATTAATGGTATCTCACAGTGAGTATGGAAAAATTATAAGGATTCTTATTATACTAATTTAAATACTAACTTTATTTTTTTTTAAGATTTTATTTATTTATTTGACAGAGAGAACCACAGCTAGAGAGGGAACACAGCAGGGGGAGTGAGAGAGGGAGAAGCAGGCTTCCCTCTGAGTAGGGAGCCTGTGGGGCTCAATCCCGGGTCTCCAGGATCATGACCTGAGCCGAAGGCAGTTGCTTAACCAACTGAGCCAACCAGGTGCCCTAACTTCATTTTTAAAAAATGTATTGGCTTCTCTCCCACTTTCATTCTTTTTTTTTTAAGATTTTATTTATTTATTTGAAAAAGAGACAGAGAGAGAGAGCATGAGTAGGGGGAAAGGGGCAAAGGCAGGGGGAGAAGCAGACTACCCACTGAGCAAGGAGTCCTATGTAGGACTCAATCCCAGACTCCAGGATGTGCCTGTGCCGAAGGCAGACACTCAAAGGACTGATCCACTATGACACCCCTTCCACTTTCATTCTGATATGTAATTTGAGGAACATATGAAAGCTCAAGACTTTTACATAACTCACAGACACCTGTGAATATGTGCCTCATACGACTACATGGATGCCATCCATATTATGGGGATAGAGAAAAAAATGTTCAGAATGACTTCATTAAAAGGCAAGAGTTGCACCCAAAATAAAAGTTGTCCAGACACTGTGTGAATGGACATGATTTTACCACAGTGCCCCCTCCTTTCCCCTGGATGTATTTGTGATAGATGACATTATGTTGAAATTTAACATGTAAGAGCCTTGGATATTTTTAGTAAATGCTACTATATACCTATAAATAATATTTGAGAATGTGTATCAGGATTTTTATTTCTATCACTGGCTTCTTTCTTTGGGCAAAATATTTTATTTTAGTTACTGTCATAGTTACCACTGGGTTATTAGCTAAGGTTAAGCTGAATGTTCCAGGATTTGACAATAAAGATTTCAAGGTGTTTTTTTAATATTATTAACATATGACGGGCTTGTAACGGTGGCTTTTGGCATAGGCACAATGATTGATGTGCTCAGAATTTGGTCTAAATCACAGGTAAAATGAAATAGTACCCAGGTGTTTGATTTGTTCCTTGTGACCACCTTAGTGATTGATGCAGACAACCACATGATCACCAGCACCTGAAATAAGTATTGATCTTCAAGATGTCTGAATGAAAGAGATGAGTTGTCACAAGTCTCCTGACAGTTTAGACTTTAAAAAAAAATATCTTTGACAAATTTGAAGCTTTGACATTTTTGTCTGGATCAACTTTACCTGTAAATATTACAAAGGACATTTTCCTTCCTCCCTTTTAAATACTTGAATTTATGACAGGCTATGAGAGACTAAATAAAGGCAATCAGAAATAAATACTATTCTATGCAAGAAATAAAAACCTCTTTATGAAATTTAAAAATAGCTGTGAGAAACTAAGCACTCTGATGGGGGAAATGACACTGGAAATAGAGACAAAGGAAGTTAAGTGCAAGCCCTCTGTTATGAATTTGTTAAATTACTATTTATTAAATGGAACACGGTTTGCCAGATGGTGAACCATGGTTCAACAACAGATCACAAGAGGAGTTGAAATTGAGAAGTTTATCACTCACAGGGTGTGGAGGAAGCACCCAGCATGACTCAAGGGACCCCAAGGTAGGATGGAGGCCCAGTGCAGAGAGGCTGTCAGTCCCAACAAGACAGGGATAAAATGGCTCTTTTAGCCTGTTAGCAGGCATCTCTAGCAGAGAGAGTCTGGGAGGGTGAAGAGTGGCTGGACCTGGCTGGGTCAAGGGGACCCTCTCCCAGCCCCTTGAATCAGATCCACGGTAGAATTTGAATAAGACATTACTCATCATTAAAGAGAAATGAGTTTACAGGGTGAGGACCAGCTCTTGTGTTCAAGTGTAGCTGTTAGACGTTAGGAAATACACTGTGGGAGGTTAGCTATTTTGATGTTCATCCACAAGGGCCCCTGTTTGGGGTCTAGACTAGAGGTTTGTTCGAGCCTGTATGAAGCTCATGGTCTTTTGGAGGGAATTTGCACAAAGGGCCGATCACTAGGAAGAATTCAGGGATAATGGTGATCTGAGATTATTGGCCTGGCCCTACTTAGTGACAGATCCAACATCATTTTACTTGCAAGGCCTGGGCTGCTATCTCAGAAGTCTGTATGAATGTATTTGTCACATCACATCTGGTCCATTTGTTTGCGGGATGGCACAGGGGCTTGGTGTGCAGTAGGGAGGGGCTTATAGGTTAGATGCGGAGAGGAGTGGAGATGGCATTTCGGGTATGGAAGAGGTGATGCTCGTGGGAGTAACAAAGGGGGTAGGGTCTGTCATAGATTTGTCAGACCGAGAGCAATTGTTCTCATGTGATACACTGAACAGCGAACAGCACTGAGTGTATCTGAGGCGGGGTCTATGTTGGTCCATCAGGGCCATTGTGAGGAAGTGCGTCTTTGGGTCTAGCGTGGTTTAGCACGCACTGTTTGGGGGGCCGTAAAGGTGAAATGATACCCAGTGCTGCCAAATAGTCAGCAGGAAACTTACAGTTTTGCCAGCTTTTTTTTTTTTTCTTTTTTTTTTATAGAGGTAAGTTTCATGAGGCAAGCAGTTCACTATTTCAGAAAAAAAAAGTGTCTGTAGGGTCCCGAAGATCGATACACTGGAAATATTTTTCCAGCTCAGCTTGGAGGTTGATGTCACCATACTCACTGACCCCGTGGCGCAGAGGTAATCTGGGAAGGGACACTGTGTGTCCAGTGAGATCAGGGTGCATTGTGTCCTTTCATGTAGCCAGTCATCACGATAAAAACCTGGTCTCAATCCCTTGTCCCCCTACAAATATATTCTGAAATCACCTAATCTTGATCCCTGTGTACAGCAGCCTCGGTTAACCAAGCCCAGGAAGAAACTGCAAAAGAGATTAAACCCTATGTGAAGAGGAGATTGCTCTCAAAATTAACTAACTATGTTTAATTCAGCTTTTTACCTGTGTCATCCCTCTTTTTAGTCAGTCTTATTTTGAAGTTGGTATTTTGGAAATGAAATGTTTTCTAGACAAAATTATTAAAATTATTTTAAGCTATTGAACTTTTCATTTTTTGTTAGAAAATGAAACTGTATCTTGCACACCTCTGAATTTTATTTCCATTAAATTATTAGAAAAGCAAAGATAACCTTTTCCATGTTTTTATGTTTATATTTATATGATAGCCACAGTCATCCTTTAAAGAACTGTTTTCCATTTTATCTATTGATTCTTACGTATCATTAATATTATAACTTATTTTTAAAGTACTTCAAATATCTTGGGGCACCTGGGTGGCTCAGTCAGTTAAACGTCTGACTTTGGCTCAAGTCATGATCTTGGGATCCTAGGACCAACCCCCTCAACTCCTTTGCCTCCTGGTTCAGCAGGGAGACTGCTTCTCCCTCTCCTTTTGCCTCTCCTTCCCCTGCTCGCTCTCTCAAATACACAAATAAAATATTTTTTAAAAATTAAAATATCTTAACAGAGTATGCTTATCAAATACAGGATTAGTTGCATTATGTAATTTCACTAAAAAAACCACTTAAAACTTTTTTTTACTTTTTGAAATATAGTTGATGTAAATATTATATTAGTTTCATGTATACAACATAGTAATATGACACTTATATACCTTACTCAGTGCTCATCATAGTAAGTGCAGTGATTGTGTGCCTCCATAAACATTATTGCAGTATTATTGACTATATTCCCTGTGGTGTACTTTCCCTAAAAAATTAGCTTTTTGAGTTGACTATGTACCAAAACTGAATTCCTAAACATTCAGTGTAATAACACAATTTCAGTGATTGAAAAGTAAATATTAGGAACTGAGCAATAAAAATCTTTTAATTTTCAGTATACAACACACTATTTATTTAAATGTATTTGTGTAAGTTCTACAGTTAGTTTTGTGGGGTTTTTTGTTTGTTTTCTCTTAATTAAGAGAAAGACTTTTTAGAGGAGATAAATGAAAATTTTCACACATGAATCTAAATATTATTGGAAAGATGAGTAGGAAACCAACTTGAATATAAAGCTTTATACGTAGGGAGTTTATAAATAGAAATTTTCATGTCTTTTCTCTGATTTTCAACCCATGAGGGGAACTCCACCCTAAGAATACAAAGGTTTTAAAAAAAGGAATTGCAGTGGGGGACTTGCCATCACTATATAAGATGTGACTAGTTATAGATGCCAAAATATACTTTATTAATCTGGGACAGCACTGAATAAGTTAGTCAAGGCAAATTAATTTTTCACGTGACTCAATTTTGGTTTTTTTAGGAACCACAACTTTTAAAATTTTAAACCCTTGGATGATATCATTCTAAAAAACAGTACATCTTCTCTTCCTTCTCAGAAACTAGTTACGCAAGTAACTATCTTGAAGACCCATCATCAATTTGATAACAATTACCGTGAATATTATAATCACAGCATCTTTATAAATGGCATTTTAATTTCTGTTATTATAGTAATAACTGATGGTATGACTCGTACATACAAAATGCAAAAATTAATTAATTAATACATTTTTTCAGTTGACTGAATGGTAACAAAAACACAGATAAGGAAAGCAATATGCTGTTGCATTTTTTTAAAAAAGAACTTTGAAAGTGAATAAACTAGCTAATATGGTCCTTAAGAAGACTACATTTAGTTTGAAATTATTTTAAGAGTAGGAAAGGCAATTCTAAAAATTATTACTGGACAGGAAATTGTATATTTTAAGGTATGACAAAGAAGTATAAGTTGCTTTTTTTTATAGACAAATAGAAATGAAAAGGGCCCTTGAACATCTAATTGTATTGTCTCATCCTACAAACAGGCTTTCATAGCAATGCAGGTCATGTACATTTCAGGTAGTTTATGCAGCTAGCTGGCTATCTTTGCGCCACTCCTTTTTAACAGAAATAGAATTGGAATTCATATTTTCAGAATCATCTGAATGACTTGATGGCCTAATGTTACTCATTTTTCGATGCTAAAGTGTTTGCATTGATCAGTGCAGTTTTTTGTGCAGTTTTCTTTGTGACCCAAATAACCTGAAGCAGATAATCAAAGTTAGAATACAGTAGTTTGTGATGACAAAAAAGTAATACATGTCACAAATGAGGATTGAGTTCAAGGATTTTTGTTGTTGATTCTCTGAAGTGTTTACAATCTAGGAAAGTATTTTTTAAACTATAGACACTGAAAATTATGTGAGTTAAAATTACCTTATCATGACAAAATGGGAGAGAATAAACTTTATTTATTCTTCTATAATAGAACTTGCACATTTTTATTTGTGTGTGTTTTTCTGTTTTTGCTTTTAAAATTTGCCTAAAACAGTAAATAATACAAGATACGCATTTATAATTATTACTGAACTCTACTAGGTATGTGAAAACACGTACATCGTTTACATATATTGAACGTATTTATTTAGGGGTACCTGGGTGGTTCAGTTGTTAAGTGTCTGCCTTGGACTCTGGTCATGATCCCAGAGTCCTGGGATCATATCCTATATCGGGCTCCCTGCTCTGCGGGAAGCCTACTTCTCCCTCTCTCCCCCTGCTTGTGCTCCCTTTCTAGATGTGTTTCTCTCTGTCAAATAAGTAAATAAAATATTTTTTTAAAGCGTTTAATTAAAAATTCATTTTTTTGTCATTAAAAACTGTCTAAATCTTGGGGCGCCTGGTGGCTCAGTCAGTTAAGCATCTGCCTTTGGTTCAGGTGCTAATCCTGAGGTCCTGGGACTGAGTTCTGCAAGGGGCTCTGGGGCTACCTGCTCGGTGAAGACTTGGCTTGTCTATCTACCTCTACCCCTGCTTGTGATATCTGTCTCTCGCTCGCTTTCTCTCAAATAAATAAATAAAATCTTTTTTAAAAAATTCTTGAAAAACTGTCCAAATCTTATCCAAGTGAAAAAAAGTTATGATAATATAGAGGGGAAATTGAAAAAAAGAGAAAGAGAAAGGATGTATGGTGGGGGGAGGGGACACACACCCAGGGGCAGAAAGAGATAGTGATACAGTCAGAAACAGTGAGAGTCTCAGAGTCAGAGAAAGTTCTTTCCCAGCAAGTCAAAAGTAGTTTTCTTTTTTTTCATTTTTAAGATTTTATTTATTTGACAGAGAGAAACACAGCTAGAGAGGAAACATAAGTAGGAGGAGTGAGAGAGGGAGAAGCAGGCTTCCCTCTGAGCAGGGAGCCTGATGTGGGGCTCCATCCCAAAACTCCAGGATCATGACCTCAGCCGAAGGCAGTCACTTAACCAACTGAGCCACGCAGGCGCCCCAAGTTGTTTTCTTTATATGAGGGTGATGTGCTTTTTAACAAGTTATTATTTATAAGTATCATGTCTTTTATCCCATATACAAATTATAATAAAAATACCATCTTTAAAAGTTAAAAAGTGTATTATCTGATTTAATTTGCCTGCTAAGCTCTTTTAGCAGTACATGATTAAAAACTTCTTTAATTCATATATTATCCCAAAATCAAGTGGCCCTTAAAATAAATACAATGTCACAAAACTATGCATAATTGTGAATAATCTTGAAAAGAGAGCTCTAAATAACATAAGTAATTATACGTATAGTGGTTTTGTCCCCATTTTATTTTTTTAGCCATGGGTGATATAATAACAATCAGTTAAGAACAGTGATTTAGGGGTACCTGGGTGGCTCAGTTGATTAAGCGACTGCCTTCGGCTCAGGTCATGATCTCGGAGACCTGGGATCAAGTCCCACATCAGGCTCCCTGCTCGGCAGGAAGCCTGCTTCTCCCTCTCTCACTCCCCTTGCTTTGTGTTCCCTCTCTGGCTGTGTTTCTCTCTGTCAAATAAATAAAATCGTTTAAAAAAAAAAAAAAAAAAAAAAGAAGAACAGTGATTTAGAGAGGCACCTGGGTGGCTCATTCAGTTAAGGATCTGCTTTTGTCTCAGGTCATGATAGGCTCCAGCCCCTGCTGTCAGGTTCTCTGCTCAACAGAAAGTCTACTTCTCCCTCTCCCTTTTCCCCACTACCCAACTCATGAGTGCTCATTCTCCCTCTCTCTGTCACTTTTGCTCTCTCTCAAATAAATAAAATCTTAAAAACAACAACAACAGTACTTTAAAAAATCATTCATGGCTATCAATCAAATTCAAAAGGCTGTCAATTTTTGGTCTAGAGGTTTATTCTCAGTGCAATTTAAGAATTATTTAAGATGTTTTATCCACAGCCTAATATTAAATGGTAGGACTATTGGATGGCTATATTTCATGAACAAATTATATATTTAAATTTTATTCATTTTTATGTCTACACATGAAGAGATGGGGAAAAAATGAAAACATATAGAAGGCTGACCTTGAAAAAATAATCAAGTTCTTTAAATGATTTCCAGGCATTCTGGAAGGTAAATCAGAATGTGGTTTAAAAATGAGTGTACTACTAAATGAGGTAGAAAATGAAGACGTGCTTTATGGGAAGGAAGCTTGAAATGTGTTGGCAAAGTTATTACTTTGTAGTTTAGAAGGAATATCTCTGGATGTCTTGAAGTATATGGAAAATGGAAAGGAAATGTTCAAATAATTCTCATTGTTGGGGCACCTAGCTGGCTTAGTCAACAAAGCATGTGACTCTTGATCTCAGGGTTATAATTTCAAGCCCCACATTAGGTGTAGAGATTATTTAAAAATAAAAAAAAATCTTTAAAAAAATTCTCATGCTTTTATATATTTTCAAAAAGAAAAATATATTTGCAAATTTACTTTTAAATTCAAAATATAGTACCAACATTTGGAACTAGGTCAAAGAGACTGGTGACTCTATCTGTGTGAATATTTTCTGGTTGGAATTTTCATATCCATTAATTTCTGGTAGACATGATGTCCATATAGAAATTTAGTGTGAATCATGGTTCCTAACGAATAGGCCATTAGATGCTCAAGATGCTTCAATCCAACCACAAGCCCCTATCTGCTGAAGAAGTATTTCCTTCATAGCGTGTTTATGTAGAACTCCATAGAAAGAAGGCAACATGATGTGGTAGAAGCTTGATGTGATCAAAAACACAATATAGACTTATTTGCCATGTGCTTTCTAATAGTGACTGTACCCATATAATGGTGTTTAAATGGGCAAGGGTTTGCTGAGTGTCCTAGTGCACTGTTAGTTAATGATAGAAGTTGTGATGTTGTTTAAGAAGACTCAGACTAGGTATTCTCTAGCTAGAACAGTCTCAGAAAGTGAGCATATGAGTTCTTATTATTGCTATTATGATATGATGTGTATTGCAGCCTGGAGAATTCTTATGAAATCCTAAAAGCAGAACAAAACAGAAATTAAACAAAAACTTTTTGTGGAATTTGGTGATTTGGTAGTTGAAAGTAAACTCTACATTCTCTAAATTCTATGAATGTATGCATTAGTTATATTTATGCTTTCTATATGTCTTTATGGAGCAACTGCAACATGCCAACCACTGCTTTATACAACAGAGAGCAAACTTTCCAAAATCTCTAATGATCAATCCCCTCTAAAGTCTACCCATCATATTTTGTATAAAATCCAAAGGCCATAATATACCTTACAAAATCCACATAATTTGATCCTTTTCTATTTTTATGCCTCATTTCCTTCTGCTTGCTTCTTCTTGCTTGCTTCTCTCCAGCACAGTAGTTTCCTCCAATACACAATATCCAATCAAGAATTTCCATTTTGTGTTGATGGAATATTCTAGAATTTTTACTTGGCTCATGTCCTTATTTCGTTTAGTTTTCTGTTTAATGGTACTTCCTAAGAAAAGACTTCGCTGTCATCTCTATCATAACACTTCATTTATTTTCTTCAGCACACTTAATTACACCTAAGATTTTATGTTTGTGAATGGACAATAGATAGATGGATGGATAGATAGATAGACAGACAGACAGACCTCCTTATCTCCACTAATATGAAATCCTTATGACCATAGACACTATCAGTTTTGTTCACTACTTTATTCTCAGCATTAGGTACATAAAATGTTCTCAATTAAAATACTATTAAGAGGTGCTTGGGTGGCTCAGTGGGTTAAGTGTTTGCCTTGGGCTCAGGTCATGATCCCAGATCCTGGGATGGAGCCTTGAGCCAGGGTCCCTGCTCAGTGGGGAGTCTGCTTCTTGCCCTTCCTCTTCCTTTGCCCCTCCTCCTGCTCATGTTCTCTCTCTCTTTCAAATAAATAAAATCTTTAAAACATAGGGGCACCTGGCTGGCTCAGTGGGTTAAGTGTCTGCTTTCAGCTTTGGTCATGATCCCAGAATCCTGGGATCAGGTCCCACATCAGGATCCCTGCTCAGCAAAAGAGCCTGCTTATCCCTCTGCTAATCACTTTTTCTCTCTCTCTCTCAAATAAATGAATTTGAAAAAATGTTATTAAGATGAATATATACATAATTACTTAATTTCAACATAATTTGTATTAAATATCCAGTGTTATGATATGATCCAGTAGGTGACCTTAACCCAACTTGAGTGTCAGAGTAAATTGATATGTAATTTAAAGAACTACAATGATTTGCAGTTAATGAGGGTATGTTGGGCAAAGAGGTGGAGTCAATGGCCTGCAGCTGTAAGAAATGGAAAGATGACCAGGGACTATTGGGAAGGTTTGTTTGTTTCTTTAGGATTTATTTATTTATTTGAGAAAGAAAAAGGGAGGGAACAGACAGAGGGAGAGAGAGAGAGAATCTCAAGCAGATTCTCGGCTAAGCATAGAGCTTGATCAGATCTCACAATCATGAGATTGTGACCTGAGCTGATATCACAAGCCATGTGCTTAACTGAGGTGCCCTGAGAAGAGGTTTTGATGAGGAAGTGGCATTCTGGTAAGAGTTTATAACTGGCTGTCTGTGAAAAAAAAAAAAGCTAATATACGGTATTTTCTAATTTCTGAGACATAAACCCTTCCACCAGGATTTCACATCACCAGTGTGACATCTCTGAATGCCTGAATGCAGAGATGGATAAGTACATTCAGTAGGACATCACTGCGTCCTTTCAGCTTGCAAATACAGCAGAGAAAGAACTCAGTACTTTTATATTTAATTTTTTATCATTCTGTGACTCACTTAAATGGCAAGAGCCACCTGGAATATCTATAATCACTTTACCTGCCACATGTGAAATCTGCATGGAATGAATAACCAAGACTTACACCTAAACTGTGTTAAAAGTAGTATTTCTCAAAGATGGGCAATCAAAATTACTTAGGTGCATTTAAACATTCATTTGCCATCTCCTCCATATGGAATTCTGTGAAAATCACTGCTTTAAAGGAAAATCCTTTAAGAAATCAAAGCATCTATTCATATAGTTAAGAGCTGGCCAATTGGGGGTGCCTGGTTGGGTGTCTGCCTTCAGCCCAGGTCATGATCCCAAGGTCCTGGGGTTGATCCCCACATCAGATTCCCTGCATAGTGGAGAGTCTTCTTCTCTCTCTCTCCCACTCCCCCTGTTTGTGTTCCTTCTCTCACTGGCTCTCTCTCTCTCTGTCTGTCAAATAATTAAATAAAATCTTAAAAAAAAAAAAGAGTTGGCCAACTGATAACACACATGAAAAAGTGCTCAGCATCAATAGCCATCAGGAAACTATAAATCAAAACCACAATGAGATACCACATTACACCAGTTAAAATGGCAAAAATTAATAAGACAGGAAAAAACAAGTGTTAGAGAGGATGTGGAGAAACAGGAACCCTCCTTACAATGTTGGTAGGAAGGCAAGCTGGTAGAGCCACACTGGAAAACAGTGTGGAGGTTCCTCAAGATGTTAAAGATAGGGCTACACCATGACCAGCAATTGCCCTACTAGGTATTTACCCAAAGATACAGATGTAATGAAAAGAAGAGGCATATGTACCCCAATATTTATTACAGCAGTGTCTACGAGAGCCAAACTCTGGAAGGAGCTGAGATGCCCTTCAACAGATGAATGGATAAAGAAGACGTGGTTCATATATACAGTGGAATATCACTCAGCCATCAGAAGGGATGAATACCCACCATTTGCATTGACATAGATGGAACTGGAGATTATGCTAAGTGAAATAGGTCAAGCAGAGAAAGACAATTATCATATGGTTTCACTCATATGTGGACATAATAAATAGTGCAGAGGACCTCAAGGGAAGGGAGGAAAAACTAGATGGCAAGAAATCATAGAAAGAGAAAAACCATAACAGACTCTGCACTCTGGAAACTGAGGGTTACAGAAGGAGGGAGTAAGGAGATGGGGTAACCAGGTGAGGGATATTAAGGGGGCCACATGCAGTGATGTGCACTGAGTATTACACAGCTAATGAATAGTTGAACACTACATCAAAAACTAATGATGTACTAAATGATGGCTAATTGAATAAAATAAAGTAAAATGAAATAGTCAATTGGATAGAAAAAGCAAG
This sequence comes from Spilogale gracilis, assembly GCA_004023965.1. Lineage (NCBI taxonomy): Eukaryota > Metazoa > Chordata > Mammalia > Carnivora > Mephitidae > Spilogale > Spilogale gracilis. Next base: position 3,380 of record PITA01008887.1, on the reverse strand, counting down.
AAAAAATTTGAAGCTTCCATAGAATGCATGCCACTAATAATTATTAAATACCTTACTTCTAGAAAAACCTCTAGACTAATAATTATATCCATTTTTTAGATAATCAAAATCATTTCATTTTTAAAGATGTAATTTGAATACATAAGAAAAAGATGAACACATTCACACTGTAAAATAGCAAATAATACAAAATACGTACAGTAAATCTCAAAGTCCCAGGCCATTATCTAGATGACTTCAATTCTGCCTCCCTTCTTCAAGACAAACAAGGGCTATCATTTTTGTGAATCTCCTTCTTGGCCTGAATTGATCTATTCACATGTTTTTGTGTGCCTATATAAAGCATTTTTTCTGTTTCACATACAAATTCAGGAATCAACTTCTGTTTAATTGTTGCATTGTATTGCATCCTACAAATGTAGTTTCTCAAAGAATGTCCAGATGGTTGTCATTAGAGCTCCCTATAGCTTTTTTATCTATTGTCTCAGAATTTGGCATTCCCCAGGATTCATTCACTTTTTATAACATTCTCATCTAAGTATATATTCGTTTCCTCCACCAATGTGAGACAATCTGTTTTGTTTTTCAGCATTTCTGTTCTTTTCAAAATATTTGGTCTCCTAATGACCTTCATTAATTGGGTCTCTTTGATTACCAGCAGCAGAAGCTGATTCTAATTAAGAAAAAGAAATTTACTGAAGGATAGTGAGACCTCATAGAATAGACATGAGACTGGAAAAATAGGCTTGAAAGCTGACAAGCAAAGCGAGTGCAAACAACATGACCACTGCCTTTGGTAAGCATAGTCCTGAAACATTTCCACTGTCCTCAAGATGCATCATGAGAAGGCATTGTATAAAAGCCATTGGCAAACATTTGCTTTCAGAAAATTATCATAAAAATGAGAGAAATAAATTATTCACATACAAATAAAGTAATAAAAGATTGTGTGCCTGAAAATGCCAATCTCTGGTCTGAAATGCACACTCTCATTATATATAACCCTGAAAGCCATTTCTGTTTGTCATACTGTTAACAGGATGTATAGCCTCAACAGATTGGAAAATGTGGGACATTATTAACTAAGTATCCACAAATTGCTTTTATTTTAGAATTCTGATTAATAAAATGAATGATTAGAAATTATTTTCTAAAGATTGATATCAAATGATGAAAATCAAAATGGAGCCCATACATAAATTATTCTTTTTTTGTTTTATACTATTTAATCAAATTATTTCATGCAATGAATTGTGTGTTTCTTCTAAAGAAAATGCCCAGTTCTTTGACCAACACATGTTTTTAAGGTGCCTAATACATTACAGGAACTCAATGCAGTGGTGTTAAATAAAACCTTTATATGAAGAAACCTTGCTTTTTTCATTTCAAAAAATTCCAAAGACACCAGGACAAGCATGAATTTACTTTCATTTTATTTAAAAGTGAGATATTCTAGGTTGTGTATTATGTGAAGTCTTCTAGTGGCTTTCCAGTTTCAAATTAAACTGAAATTTCATTTCACAATGATTGGTGGATATTTGCCACATTGTAGGCATCTGCTTTTTTTAAAATAAGGGCACAAGAGCATTGTTTTATTCAGAGTCATAAAATTGTTCATCATATTTGTTGAAAGTAGACAATATTTATTAACTGAGTAATTACAATTAAACTGTGTAAAGAATATTCTCATTTCAGAGAAGTCATTATAAAACTACAAAAAAAAACCTTTTTCATCTCAATTTCTAGCAGTTTAATATGTGTACTATGCTCTTAAATTTTCTGCCCTATAAGAAGAGTAATGAATGAGTGTTTCTAAGCTTTTCTCCTCCCTCCATGAGCTAAGAAGATTTTGTATTGTTTGCTCTCTTTTCTTCCTTCCAGTTTTCTGTGGATTTTATACAACAACAGGGATAATCTCTGGCTATAAAACCAGAAGAATGAGGCTCTGAGAAAGAGTTAAGGTCGGGCAAACATGGACAAGAGCTAGTATTAGAGCTGAAGAAATGGAAATTAAATAAATGTTTTTGGAACTCTCCTTCACTGTACCCCAAAACGAACTTAAAAACTTAAGTTCATTGCAGGGATTTAAAAACTGTATTTGTCTACAGCCAATTATTGCCTATTCCATGCTCTAAGAAACAACCAAAGCCTCTTGACTTTATAAATGTTTAAAAAAACAAGCATTTACAGCCCTATCCGATTTTTGATTCAGGGTAAAGTCCTGTCTTATCAACTGAAACATGGACAATGGATGTATGTTGATTCTAAAAACAATACCTCAAAAAGTTCTGGTGAAGTGACTGATTCACACAGGATATAAAAGCATTAGAGGTTAAAACAAACCATTCTGATGTTGGTGTTGCTTGTATCACGTTGTAGGTTTGTGTTGGCAAAATAGAACAGAATTCGGGTTTTTTTGGTTTTTTTTTGTTTTTGTTTTTGTGGGTTTTTTTTAAGATTTTTATTTATTTGACAGAGAGAAACACAGCCAGAGAGGGAACACAAGCAGGGGGAGTGAGAGAGGGAGAAGCAGGCTTCCTGACGAGCAGGGAGCCCGATGCGGGACTCGATCCCGTGTCTCCGGAATCATGACCCGAGCCAAAGGCAGTCACCCAACCAACTGAGCCACCCAGGCGCCCCAGAATTCATTTTATTAAGCCTGATATGCCATTCCTTTGTACTTTTACTAAGAAATATATAAGCCCTGGAAATGAAAATGATGCTCTTACCTTTATCTACAGATTTATTTCTAGACTCCAACAACAAATGTGCATGGGAAATCTCTATCAGGCCTCAAATAATGTCGTTGGGTTCCTCCAGTAATGATTGGAAAGACATCCTGTACGTTGTACCCTCCCTTTTCAGATATAGAATTTTGCTGATTATTAATACAAAAGCCATATTTTAATCTTAAAGACATTGCTATCCATTAACTTTTGGACAACTGACCGTTAGGCATAATATCTATGAGCTTATCCAAATGGACAAAATCTACTTCATCAGTTTAAAATATATTATTGAAAGATAAGTAGATTTCCAAAGTGGATATTATAATTTAATTATTATAAAAAGGTATGTAGACTTCCAGTTTCCAGCATGGCATATATTATAATTCTAACAATAAGGAAAAAATTGAACAAACTGAAAAAATCAATGACTTTTCTTAGAACCCTAAAAGAAGGGGAGGGTCAAGATGGCGGAAGGCCAGGTGACCGCATTTCAGGGAGTTCCCTGAAGAGAGCTGAATTCCAACAAAAAAACCACTACAAGACCACCGTGAACACCCATGAAACCAGCCTGAAATGTGATATTTCCCACTTCTGGACCGCCACGAGAGACAAAGAACATCGGCAAAAAGGTAGAAACGAATTGGAGGGTCT